>CABFVX010002017.1:10734-41418 GCA_902151425.1 Timema shepardi
ATATATATATTTAACTTTTCAAACACAAAAGCTTAAGTATTGCAACCGTAAAAAAAAAAAAAATCGTATTTGAAATGTTGATGGATTTCGACGTCTCATGACCCCCCGAACCATAAAAGTGGTCTTTGCAATGCCATCTGTCAGTGTGTCTGTTTAAACTTAAAATTAATGGTAGTTTAATAAAGGTCGAAAAGATTTTTTTTTAAATTATTTTCTAAAAATCGGCTCAACGATTTTGATTAAAATTCATATCTAGGTGTTGATTAAGGTTATAAATAAACTGGCTATTTTCATTTTTCCATGAAAATTAATTTTATAAAACCAACAGTTTCTGAGATATTGGCAAATATGTAAATACAATTTATTTATAAAGATATACTACTTAGTTTTAACGCAATAATTCTCCAATGCCATAGAGTAATTAAATATAAGTAAGTCTCTAAGAGTTTATATTGTTTTTCCTTAAACCTCTTAGGAGAAATGTTTGTACAACAATGATCTATATCTATTTTAGACTCATTAGTCAATATATACATTTTTACTGGTCAAAATTCATAAATGAGGAATTTAATATTAATACGATGGCATGAAGATTTGCAACACCTAATAAAATGTCGAAAATTTTAACTGGAAGTTGAAATTTTAATACGAAGTGTTGACCCTTGTGGACCCAATATTGATCTTATTATTGGTCCAAACATACAAATTAGGATATTAATTCTTTAAAATAAAATTTAAAACGGGGACTAAAAAACAAGTTTTACATAGTGCAATTTATGCTTAGGTCTCGTTTCACATAATCATATTACGCGTTTTGGGTAAATATTTCCATTTTTAAACAATAGAACTAGAAAGTCCGTGTGGAGTTGTGTACCATTTATTTCCTTTGACAATGATTGCCGACTTGACTATAATCACACACGATGGTGGACGTTGTAAGTGGTTAAGGCGCTGTTAATTGTCGAGAAAAATTTGATAAACGTCAGAAACCAGTTGGGTTTGTAGTGATCATTGTGAGAGCTGTCTGGTGGTATGAGAACATACAGGGAAGGGAAAAATACCAATTACAATACAATTTGTGTTGTGACCCCTTTTTTAATTAACATCATTCGATTCACAAAGATCCATTCTACTCTCCATACCTTTTAACTTTCATTCGTTTCCCGGGCATTTGGCTATAATGATCATTATATATATATATATAGGACTTAATAAAGTGTAAAATGTCAACTTTTATATTAAGTTTACAAGTAAATATATGTATAGTGTCATAGAAAGTAGTTTATTTTGGATTTCAATAAACACCAAACTTGTGTAAAGTTTTTTTTAGCACCACGTGTTTCTACCCGTTCAGGTTATACGCTTATGTACTAATTATTACGCTAATGGTTTAGGGATTAGGTAAGTTATATTAATAGGAAGAGTGCCCGCATTTGTGTGAAGGGAGAATGGAAAACCATTTTGTAAAAACCACTCTCAGTGCAACCGGCCGAGATTCTAAACTCTATCTTCCCGCCATCGGCAGTCTAGTCTACTTCAAGAGTAGCGCGTTAGACCATGTGGCCACCGATACGGGTCATGTACTGTTAAAAAGTTTGGTCAGTATTTAACTTAATCGCAGAATCTGCAATCTACTTAGCCCCCTTGACGAGGTTAAGGCTATGCATACCTCCATTGAATTATTTTGAGCATTATATTTTGTGGTGGTAAAATACTGCGGCTTCTGAAATTAATAGTTATGAAAAAATTCTTTACTGACTTCCCACACTATTTGTGTCACAAAAAAACAGTTTCACGTGTTTATTGAAGCTATGAATAAGTCACCAGGGTAAACGGAATGTACCTAAAAGCTTTTGTATTCGCACGCCAGGTGGTATTATGAGATGTGACTTGTGGTAGCTGTATGATAAACATGATGTCCTTCGTCAATGTTGTAATGTTATTTGCCACACGGCACGTGTATTTCCTTATATTTTTATTAGTTGTAAATATTTTACAATTTATTATTTTTGTTTTGGTTGAATTAAATGATGTATTTCAAAGTTCGTCAGCAGCATAACGCGCTGTGTTACCGGGCGTGACAAAGTAATCATTTTTATCCATTTACAATAAAGCTGAAGGAAGGTCGTCTAGCACTGTTTAAAATAATGAATTTTGAACTATTGAAGAACACTTACCCCTTTATTAAATAAACATGCCTATCCTTCTAAGAAGTTTTTTGACTCTTTTTTATTAATTTTCAATGTCGGCCATGATACTATTCTAACGCATGCGCAGGACTTTTAAACAAGTAAATGGCGTGTCTAAGAATTATAAAAAAAGAAAAGAAATTGATGTAAATACTTCCAAACTAGCACGCATTTCAATTCTGACAGCTGGAAATAAACATTTTAATTCTTTTAATAAACGTTTTTCTTATTAATTGACATCTATTTTCAATCTTTACACTAAAATTGCATTTTATTCTATATGTATCCCTATTCCATAACCAACATTTTATCTTTTGTTTAAATTCAGAAGTTTTTTCTTTGGACTTTAAAAATAAAAATAATGTTTTTAAATTTGATTCCTGGAACATTTTTTGAAGAAGAAATAAAAATAATGTTTTTAAATTTGATTCCTGGAACATTTTTTGAAGAAGATTTAGGTTTTCTTTCTCGGTGTCTTAAAACATGGAACAAAATCTGTGTGGCTCCTAGCTGATTTTTTTTTTTAAGCATAACAATATTTTAAAAGTAAAATGTAAGTACACAAATGGAAAGTTAAGTGTTTAGGGGAGAATTAGAGACTGTTTATTTACATAAAGTATGGAGGAGTTGAAATTAAGAAAAGGAAACAAATTTCAGGACATTCGTGCTATTTCATCATTTACATATTTATTTGTGAAATTCAGCCAAATCCTCAACATTATTTTTTTTTTCTCACACACACACACACACACACACACCAGGTTTCAAGTATAAATTTAAAACATTCAGATATTTTACTTCTTCTAGAACATAAATTAAAATTTTATTCTCTGCGAAATTATTAATACAGCTACCTTTTTAAATTTAATTTCTGTCAACAATAGTATTTTTATATAGATTATTTTTGTTCAAAAATAGATGTACGTAACATTTTTATTTTGTAAGATTAGAATTGTATTTACTCGGAAGTGGTAGTAATGAAACAATAATAATAACAACCCTAAAAAGTGTCAATATTGTTTTTATTGTATTTTAAATTAGTACAATTCGTTCAGTGATCCATTTTATTTCAATTTTTCATGTTTTATTTTAAGTATTCCCTTCTAGATATTTACAGCACACCATTGTTGTAGGTAAGATAGTGTGTCATCATTACTATTGCACCATCCAGAAAACGTTCTTGGGCACACTCAGTGGTAAGAGTCATCGTGACACTGTTAGAGTTAACCGAGCTTAAGTTTTATTTTTTAATTATTTTCTTCTAGTTCGTAGGAGTGGGGCCCACCAATTAAAATCCAAACAGATAATACATATATAATTTTATTAATCTTGACGTGTTTTTTTTGTTGTGTAATATTTAGGAGAAAAGTTTATATTTTATTAGAATTTTGACCCCACTACATATAATGTGTGTACTGTCTGTCTGTTTTCAGCTGCCGGAAGGAGTGGAGCTGACGCTGGGGGAGCTGCAGGAGATGG
This sequence comes from Timema shepardi, assembly GCA_902151425.1. Taxonomy (NCBI): domain Eukaryota; kingdom Metazoa; phylum Arthropoda; class Insecta; order Phasmatodea; family Timematidae; genus Timema; species Timema shepardi. Next base: position 14,403 of record CABFVX010002017.1, read on the forward strand.
CCACCAGGCAGCAGCACCAGATAGACTCGCAGCACCAGCTCCTCGTGGCCAAGGAGCAGAGGCTGCGTTACCTCAAGCAGCAGGAGGTGCGTCACCAGCAGGTGGCCGCGGAGAACGAGCGACTGCGCAGGCTCAGGGACCGCGTCGAGGCGCAGGAGCTCAAACTCCGGAAACTCCGGGCGCTTCGGGGGCAGGTGGACCAGACCAAGCTCAACAATGCCTCGCTCAGTGAGTACCTATTACGTCATTGTTGATTCATTGTGGTAGTTGATCAGGAAAACCAAGAATTAGGTTTGAGTTTTACACCCTGAAGGAAATTTAAAATTATCAAGATGCTTTATTAAAACGCTAAGATAGATCTTAATTCACTCACAACAAAACTTTATAGCTTATCCGTAATTTGACTTTGATTTAAACACATAGATCATTGCAGCGATCATCGCGCTAAAATATACCTATTCAAAACCCTTTATTGTGAACAGGAAATAGTCCGCAAAGAGGGCGGGATTCTTGAATTTATTTATATCTTATATTACGGAAAATTTATTATAATATACGATTTATGTGCACCAAACAAAAGCAAATTTTCGTTAGTAAAAAAATTCATTTTGTAAAATAATTATATATAATTATTTTAAATTAAAAAATACCTATATCACTAAATACCACTACAGTTTTTTGTTACTACTCAATAGTTAACATGTTTACTATTATAAACTACTCCAAACGAGCAAAACCTACTATTATAAACTACTCCAAACGAGCAAAACCTAACTTTCCTGGCGTTAACATATTTTTCAGGAAATTTCAGGATCCTGAATTCTTGAATTAAAATACTGTCTTTACATTTTTTGAACTATCTAAGATATAAAAATTTTATTATTGTAAGTTTGATTTTGCTTTTTTGTTTATGGATGGTAGATAAATATTTTATTTCTCATAAAATGACATAAACAAAATTAAATATTCCCGCTGACTTTGCGTTCTTTTCCCGTGAAAGATTGTATAGAATGAGGCCTCACTCTATTCAAGGTTTACTCTTCAAAGACAATCAACTTCACATTGATTTTGAGCTCTCTTTGCTTAATTTCAAGCAAAATGTATATTTTTCCTCTTCACACCACGATGATAGCTTTAAAACGACCCCTCTCCCAACTATCCAAGTCCATCTCAACTCCTAATGGTTTTGTTGGGGTAGAAGTGTGTATTTAATACCTTGGCAAATTAGGTATATACAATGAAACACCTTTTATTTCCCGACATACGGTCATACACAGTTCAGGATTTCCATAGTGATTTAAACAAAAGATTATTTCATGGAGCAGCCATACTGCAAACACAGCAAAAAAGGTGGAAAATTCACTAGGAAAATTGGGCTCTCGTTTGAAGCTACTATTTTGATCGAAATTCTGGACTTCTAGCTTTAAAATTAGTGGTCCTCTGTCAAAATAGGCTTTGCTGTTTTCTTCTAATTTCAATTACAGGCTTATCAAATTATAAACATATATTTTCAGAAAAATTACACAACATGCCATTTTTTAGCATTAAGGCCCTTGGCCCTGTCGAGTGCAAGTCTAAAACCTATTTTGGGGGATGATGGGCGGAAGGGTGAAAGGCGTGGCACTGCTTTACAACCGACGAAAGTATCCTTCCGCGCCAACAAGAACAGATGGATCACGGAAACCGCAGATGGCACTAGCTACCGGACAGGTATTGCGGAAAAAGCATACGTTTAGAAATATCAGATTTCTCGAGAAGGAGTTAAATGTTTATGTTAATATTTTCAAAACCCCTTCTAAGATAATGTATCTATGTTTATTAATTGTTACATATAATTATTTTTTGTCATGCAGCCGGCATCTTTTTATGGAAAAATGTAAATTTTATAGATATTTGATCACTGTTAAAATAATTAGAGGAGAAAAAATATAACTTGAAGATAGCCGTTTGTTCCCATGGCTCTGCATCTCCACGCCAAATGAAAAGGGCCAATCGCCTTAACACGACAGCTAACATGTCTTATCCAGATAAAATCAATACAAGATTTTATCCACACCTAAAGAAAAAAGTATGATACGGATGTGGAGTAGATTCCAAGGCTATATTAAGATATATTTTTTTGAGAGTTTGGGGTTGTTTGTGGTGAAGTAACTCTTTTTTTAAATAAGCTATTCCTTCTTTTGATTAAAAACGAGGATGTACGTGGTTTGAATATCATGACTCAATAATCTACTAGGCTAGGCACTGAATATAAATCCTTATTGATAATACTCGCTTGATTACTCAAATTTGGTGGCGTGTTCATCACAACATTTACAAAACATTTTCATTTATAGTAATTGGTTCCTCAGTCGGTAACGTGTCTATTTACTGAGCAAAGGGTACCGGATTTGATTCCAAGCATGGCTTTTATATCCATTATTTATTAAGTGTAGGTTTCTCTTTAAGCAGTAATTAATTAATGGGCGGGGGCCTGGTGTTGTGTCTGTTCTAAATTTCAAATTGATTATAAGTCATGTGATGTTATAAATCACTCGGCTTATAAAGTATACACGTTGACTAAGTCAAATAAAATAAATGATCTTTCCTATGAAAATTGGACTGTACTACGCACACCTACTGATTCAACTGTATAATTTTGGAGTTGGGCATCTTTCCGACATAACCTTGTTTTAGAAAGGGCGCGTTTAGTGTCCACATAAAAAGAAAAACCAACTCAGTTGGCAAAGCCTGTGAGAAACCGTCTTGGGGTTGGTTTGAGGCTGTAGAAAGAGACATACAGACCGATAGGACCAAAGCTCTACCAACCAGATAAGACTGAAATAGGTCCTCAAGGGAAAAGGGAGGGTGGGGAAGGGATGTAGGTTCCTGATCTCGCTCTTTCTTCGAATGTAACCCCCTTTCCCTCTCCTCCTAGTCACAAACTCGTTCTCTGCTCAATGGGGTGTGCGGGATGGCCGATTACAAGGGAATTGAGTGGATTGTATCAGCTGAGACGTGGACACCTCGTGATTTCCAAACCCGGGCTCTTGTGAGATTTCCCAAGGCGTGATCATTGCTTATTGGACAATGAGCGTAGCCGTATAAAACCAACACAAGTCTACCTGACAGGGTTTAAAACCTTCCATCAGACTCACTAGTGAGAGATGAGCATGCCAGTCGAACGCGCTGCTTGCTACCCAGCCTGTTTGCTACTGTGTTTGGTTGGAAGGACAGTAGAGGAAATTCAAACATATTTATCTGCGACCAAAATTATTGTTATATTGTTATTGTTATTTATAGGTAATTATAATATCTATCAAAATTGACCGCTGTAGATAACATGATTTGATATATGAATATATTAAAATAACTATTTTAGCAACTTACGTAACTTACTTTTTACTGTTATTCCTACCAAAATCATACTATAGATCTTCTGGTCCCTGGAATAGAGGTTTTTCTACTTTTTAGCATGGCTTATTTATTATTTAATAAAAACGGGCCACCAAAAAATATACAGAAATGTTTGCTGATTATCTACCCCGAATAAATAAGGTGTATTATGTATCAAACAATATATTAGCTATATATAATGTGTATAAATACTTTATGTTTGCTTAATCTCTTATAATGTTCAGTTTTGACCCTAATAGGGTACAACTTATTTTTAGCCCACCTCCCTCTTCCTCCATATCCCCAGTACTGACTTAGATGATTTGACTGCTAGTTTAAGGTTTCTAGGAGTGGATTGTATAAAAGAGCAGATCAGAAACTTAAATCACATGACGAGCTCTGAACCAATCGTAAGATTTCATTCTCAGCAGCGTTGTCAGATCGGCGCGATTTGAAATAACATCAACTTTTCCTTTTTACGTACAACATCATCACTTTCGGAGAAACGATTATATTCCAAACCAACTGAACCAATCAATGCGCATGCACCTGAAATGAGGGTCTTGATAAGTGCGCATGCGACTACAAAGCTAGATACTATTAGACAGTTGCATCTAATGTTGTGAAATAATTTTAAATAGCTCGTTAAATAGAAAGCGGTTGTATCTTTATTGTTTTGTTTTAATTTTTTTTAGGACACAATTTGGAAACATCCTTCGCGATCTTAATCTTTAAAGCTCGGTGTATCCACTAGAAAATAAAACACGTAATTTATCCGGCATTTCTAGTTAAATTGCTGGTAGTTATTAACGAGACTTGTAAATCAATGGTGTAAAATACGTAATTCACAATAAACATTGTTGTACATTTAAATCTAAATTTATTGTATTAAACTGGTAAAATTTAGAAATGTATCACATAATATATTTTTTAATTTACTCGCGAATCACTTCCCCATTCTTTCCTCTCTCTCTGTGTGTGTATTACGTAATCATTGTTCGGACCTCTATCCCCCTGCCCCTTTAAGATATTTACGTAATACTTGAATTTGGAATAAATTTTCTGTACAATGATGCCCATTATTTTGTTTTTTCTTGTTTATTGCTTTGTCCGGATGACTTTGAATCCCAAACGGCTGGTAGCATCACTATCTCGCTAATAAACATTTCCACATCTAAACTCTCAAAGGATTGTTAGGATGACATTTTATAGTAATAGCTAATACTGTATTGTAAACCTAGCACAACAATACGTGGTTCTGTTTTGAAAGAGTCGCGCGTATTTCTGCCGCTTGTGGAAACAGGGAGATTTAATTCAATGTATCTACACTGGTAGCGCTGCTAGGAAACGCCGCGGCTAGTCGTGAGGACGGTCGATCGTGCGCGGCAGCAGCTCTGTTAATTCAACCACACACGCTCGTGGAAACACAACCATTTAAAACAAGCTATCGTCAAGCAGCACTGCTAAACACACTCGTGGAAACGGGCTCTTATTCCCCCGTAGCGTGCGTTAGTGTAGCTTGTCCCATCTCCCAGTACAACTCCAGTCAGATAGCAGACTGGATGCTGGTAACGATGTGTCCCCACCCCTTCCCCGGTTATATGTCATGAAGCGACGACTGGATCATCAGAAACTCGTCAGTGATATCACACCAGGTTCATTGTCAGGAGAATGATGCTCGCTGGTCCTGGTTAGCAACAATTTGGGAGGGATGGAATATAAAGATACACGAAGAAAAGATTTGGAAGAGACGGAATCTAAAGAGAAGTGAAGAGAAGATGGAGATATAATATAATCTAAAGGGACGTGATGAGAAGAGTGATTAACAGTTTCCGGATTTTAATGACATGTCATCTTTTGTTTGGTACATCACAGACAATACTCGTGTGTACATACATTCTGTTCATGATCCTCTAGTTGTGGGAATGTTTTTTTAAATTTTCTCATCCAATTTTCATTGTGGATTTCTAGGTCTTATAATTTGTATAAATACTTAAACAAAATTGTTTTAATCACATGGTTGTCAGAATGAGAGCATAATGCAGGCAATGGACTTGGTATCCTCTTTGCGAGTATGTTTGTAAAATACACATTTCTGGTGAGACTACCACTGGGATGGAGAGGGTTGCGTTGGGAGGGGGTAGCTATTACTTCTGAAACAGCTATTTGTAAATAAATATTCATTATATTTAGCCGATTGTAAGAATTTACTTGTAAAGGCTTTTCATTGCTTAGATAGTTTTTAGTTGTCATTTGTAAAATGCGTGTTTGATTTAGTCATGCGCATTAATCACAAGTTTTTGTTTACATTTGTAGGTATTTTAATTATTTTTTGTAAGTTTGAAGCAATATTTTATCATTTCTAAGGTGATTTTAAATGTAATTTTTTAAAATAATGTTTAGGTAATCAAAGTCCAGCTCCTGGTAATTAATGATATTAATCTGGAAATAGGACGGGGAAACTACGTTTTGGAGAGAGGGGAGAATACACTAGGTCATTCGGTCGTGGATAGGGCCCCACGTGGTGGGAAGGAGAGATATCATTGTTGAACATGCTACCTCCCACCTAAACGTACTCTTCTTAATCTCTCTTTATCCCCCTCCACCCTTGTAGTATAGCACCTCTGGGCTATCCATATTTAATCCCACTATAGAGGTAGGAATAAAGGTTGAATCTTAGAGGAAGTACACCCGCGTTTTCACGAAAGAAGAGAGGGAAACAAATTGTAAAAAAATGCCTCAGTACACCCGGATGGGGTTCGAACACTGAGCTTGGTTTAACCAGCCAAACAAGTCTAAATGAGACTGACGTTTTTTTGTCCTTGCGCCCACCAGTGAGGCTCTCATACCAGTTAGTCTTGACTCTCGTGGTGTTTTCTCATTATGAGTGCTCTGGTGCATAAACGTACCATTGATGGTATTTTTTTCTATTGCTACCCTTCAGTAGACTACCCTTAATTTTAGGGTAATTCCAAAACGTCCTCGGGAGAACCTTTTGAAAACCCCAGCAAGTCTTAGCATGATTGATAAAATGGTTTCGGCTCTAGGCCGAGATGTTGACAGACAGATATACAGAAAAACACTTTTCCTGTTCCAAGGGGTCGTAAAATGTAGACATATATCAAAATCACGAGTGCTATTTTTTGACGGTCACAATACTTCCTCTCCCTCCGAGAGGTCAAGAAAAATTAAAAAGGGGGATTTTAACTAAAAAATCTAAAGACAATTCCAATAAAAGCTTGGAGCTTGGCCTAGTTATCAATCTATTTTTGAGCCTAATTAATGGAATGAATAGACTGTTTCTGTCGAGTGTTTTTTAGTTATATTAAAGTTCTAAACAAAATCCTTTAAAGGTATAGCCTTTTTTTGCCATGATCACGTGGGGGCCTCATTAGAAAGAAAGCTGTATATTTTTCATTTCGTTAGTTCCCATTCTACTTTACGTCCTATTACCCGTCAAGTCTAGCCTTAGCCCAACCTCCTACAAGCCAATCATGACTAAAGTGACGCCCTTTTCCCTCGTGCCCAAAGGTATGGGTTTAAAGAACAATACACACCTATTTTAAATGATGTAGTTTGTATTTAAAATTAAAAAGTTAATGTATGTTTGTGTATAACGAGAGACTGAAGGGAAGTAAAGTTTTCCTACCTTGTTAGTTATAATTAGTCTTCGGTAAATTTTACAAGGCAATTATTTTTTGTCAAACAAAGGTAAAGTCGTGTCATTAAACAGTGACAACGTTAAGAGCTTATCAATCGGAAAAGTAATAATTAGAAGAGCCACATGATTAACTCAGCTTGTGCTTAAAATATAGAGATGGTGCTGGGCATCAAAGACATGAAAATTTTGAAATCTTTTATCATGCGCGAACTGGTAGAAGAAGGGTCAGGCGGGACTTGGGCCAGCCAGGTGATTGAACCGGGTTAAGTAACAGAGGAAAAGCACGCCCCCACCCAAACCTCCCACTCTCTTTGAAAGAAAAAAAAGTCACCTGGTGGTCTAGGGGTAAGGTGTCAGACTTCTGTGCTGGGGGTTCAAGCCTCTGTCCCAGCACAGATCTGTATGATTGGCAAACCCTTCCTTCACCTCTGACAAGACGTGTATTAATCACAACTTGTGAATGTGTGGAATGCCAGGCCTTCACCACGAACACTTCGAAGCCAAGGATAAGACTGTACTGAACCAAATATATAACTGAGAAATGTCTGCAAATACGGTTAGGAGTAGTTGTCATACTATCATCATTTGTCTGATAATGGAGGCTGAGTGAAAAATAATCTTACAGACAGCAATAACAACGTTTTAGAGCAGGCGTTTTTAAAGTGTGGGTCGCGACCCTTGAAAAATGTGGGTACAGTTAAAGGTTTATAAACGCGCAATGACTAAAAATTAATTCATAATCAAACTTAGTGACTCGAGAGATGTTTCTGGCGGCGTTCACCCGCGTTGCATAGCGCGACTTCAATGCACCCTTGATTATGACCCTGTAGAATCAAATATTCAGCCAAGATCTAATTATGTAGGCTTATGTAAAAATAAACAAACACATCCATCTCATTAGTATGCAAATTTTCTTTTGTTTTTAATAAATGGTTAAATTATTTGTATACCAAATAATAGTTTTAAAATTAATTTTGTCATGATTTATTTTCAGTAAATGTTTGATTTGTATGCCTATTTTATACGCCTATACATCCACGGTCACGTAAAAAAATGTCGGGAGAAAAAGGTTCGCGAGTGGAAAAAGTTTAAAAAGCCCGGTTTTAGATGAATATCTCGTCAGTAAGTTCCTCGGAAGGATTACCAAAGCTACTGTGCGGGTTAATGCACTAGTTCTTAGTATGTATATGCATTTTATTTTATTGCCCATCTTTCGTATTTTATGTTATTGCTCATCTTTCGTATTTTATTTTATACGCTCTTTTCGTTTTTCTTCTCCCATTTTTTAAAACTTGTGAACCTGAACTCCATGCTTCGGCCAGCCAACCGTGGTAACAATGATCTTCCACTTGTGGTGGGCCTTAGAAGGGTAATATAAAAATATATATTCTCCAAATGTGATTTTCCGCATTGGTTGGCGTGCCCTTCCTTTTCTGTATCAGTTTTATGGGGATGTAGAGATCGTAATACGAATTATGGCCGATATATTGAGAATTATTTTTTCCTGAATGGATTCCTTCTCCTCAACGCAGATGCGGTTAAGCTGGACGTTTAGGAAGACGTGCTACAAAGAAAGAGAAGTAATTACTAACCTCGCTAAACATTATGTCTAAATAGAAGTTTGTATGTACTGTAAATAGATCCTGCGTATGGATTTCTAGCTACTTGGAAATTGGGACATTTTAATTAGTCTTTTCAAACCGTAATATTTTAAACTCAAATCAAATGAGTCCAAATTAGACTGTTAAAAAATAATTTATATTTGAACTGTGCTGAAATAGTGTCCAAAATTTGGAAATCTGCTTTTAATTTCAAATCTACACCAATTTTGATATTAAATCGAATAAATTATCGTGTGATTACGTTAAAAAAGATACAAATAAAAATTTTGATATTCTATATGAATATTTTATTACCTTTACTATACTGAAACTTATGTTAAATTATAAATATATATTCTTAAAACTAAAATGTAAACTGTTATTTGGAATTCAAGGGACCGTAATATTCCTTAAAGGTAAAATATTTGTACGTAGCCGTTTTCAGTAGGGCTATAAAGTATATTTTTAGGCTTACTGGAGAGGAGTTATGATAAACAAAAGAATTGTGCTTTACTAGATTAATTCTTAAATTGCTATAGAAAATATAATGTTAACATACACACATTAATTTAAGAGGTAATATAATGTTTGGAATTTGATTGTTTGGATTTTACTATAACTCGTTGGTCTTAACAGCCAACTGCCTGTTTTCCTCATGGTTTGTATCGCCTTTAAATGGTAAGATATCAAGCAATAGCACGAATGACAGAAATTAATATATATATTTTCATTCTCCACCCTCCCCCATCCTCCCCAAACCCCTCTCCTTCAACAGATCGCGGGACTGTTGGCCCTACCCTACGCCCTACATCTCGTACACACAATATATTCGTTTCGCGAAGCGCGAAAGAGAGAGATTGGCTCTAGAGAAGGAGGTTCACCCCCGCAGGTTTCTGCTAGTCGAGCAGAAATGCGAGTTATTAACTCGTTGAGGCGAATCATTTCCCCCTGACTCTGATCTTATTCGAAATAGGCAATCCTTCTTGTCGATAAGATGGGGACGGAGGGGTTGGAGGTATAAATTCTCCTCCGACGAAATGAAAGACATGGCGATTTAGACCTCGTGCCTCACTGCCTTAAATCTAAATTGTGAGAAAAAAAAGGGGGGTGCGGTTGGATTTAAAAGGGGGCTTTCTCCATTATTTCATTGCCATTAAGAACATAATATTTATTTCCTTTTTTTTTAGTAAATTATACGCTTTTTTTAGTAAGTACGTATATACGTACGTTTGTACTATAGTCTACAATAAAATTGACAAAAACTCCAGGACTACTATTTCAACACTCCCTCCGGACATACCTCTCCGCACGTATGCTATCCTGACAACTTGCCCACGGGGGTAGAAGCAGGTGTAGCGACAAGGACTTATTTCGATATTGATATGATCATTACACTACACTATCGATGTATGAAATTATCATAGTGTTATTGAGTCTAGAAAAGAGCCTATTACATCTTTCAGCGGGTAGGAGAGGTATGAGGTAGGCAAGAGGGCTGAGCCTATAAAATCTGGTGAGGTAAAGTCCGTTCACGATAGGTTTTTACCTAGATGACTGTTCGAAAATCATATGTTTAGGTTTTCTCATACTATTTAATTTTTTTTTAAATAATTTCTTTTTATCCAATTCGAAACAATATTTTAAACATAATTAAAAGTACTTATTCTTCGTTTTGGAACGTTATTGATTTTGTGTAATAGAGTGCACACATCAATACATTTTAATACAGGCATCGTGTTTACTTGAAAAAGAAAGAAAAATGTCATTTTTTTACATACAATAAATGATTTTATGATTATTTTATCGTATTTTGAAATATTTAACTGAATAAAATATTTTCATCAACTGCGTGTCTGCATCATTGTTAAAAATTTGTTTACCGTTATGTTCAATCATATGGTTTAGATTCGTCAGTCGCCATTTTGAAGCTATGTTCGTTTGAAGTTTTTGTGAAAGTGGTGTTAATATTTTTTTAAGTGGAATAAAACGATAAATAAACTTTGTGTCCGACCTCAAATAAATATATAAATAATATTGGCCTAAATTACTGTGGTTAACTATCACATCAATATATTACCATCTGTTTTCATTACAGTCATCCAAAGTGATAGATGTCAGCTGTTGGCGTAGTGTTATATTAGGAACTACTTCTAGTAACATTTCGGGCTGTCATCCAGGTAAACTTAGGTCGGGAATGAATTATAGAACATTTTCACGGAGGGATTCATAGAGATAGGACAATTGATATGTTTATATATCTGACAAAGTAAGGCAGTTTAAGCAAGATGAACACTTGAGCCGATTAAATATCTGGTGAAGTGGAAAATTTTAACTGAGAAGATTTTAGAGGTAGGACACTTGATCCTATGAAAGCTGTTGAGGTAGGACAGTTTAACCAAGACGATTATAAGCAAGGACAAATGGTCCTATGAAAGCTGTTGGGGTAGGACAGTTCAACCGAAAAGATTATAGAGAAATGTTTAGTAGAAACGTATATTCTTATTTGTTTGTGATATTTCGTGAGCCAGTGATAATAATGTTACGTCTCCACATATTGTGTTCCCTTTGTGTCGGTTACACACGAACGGTGATACTTTAGAGTAATTTTGTTTTGCCAATTTCTCCTTCTCCCCGAAAGACAACACCGGCGCTATTGAAACTAATAACCCAAATCTCCATTGTAGGCGTACTTGGCTGCGGGCAGAACGCTACCCGGGATTACTTCAACTCCTTCACGCCCGCTTGAATAATTCACGTTGTTCTCCTGTGACAATTTACGCGCGTCAGGCAAAGCCATGGTTTTACCGGATGATAGATAATAAATAACTTTTGGAACATTTCATCTCGGTCGGCAGTGGACGGAATGGAACAATATTCTAAGTTAGATACAGGGGGAGGAGGGTGGTGCGGGGAAGCTTTTGGGTTTTAAAAAACTCTAGGATAATAGTATTAATAATGTATTTTTGTATTCATTCTCAGGACTCACACTTATAACCTTATTCATTTAAAATAAACAAGAGTTTTAATGTTTAAAAAAAACCTTGCCGTTTTCTGTTAGGTGACTTCACTCTAAGCCACCCAGGGTAGAATCACCCCTTTGCCCCCGCCCCTTTAAAAAAGATAACTACAAACAACATTCTCCAAAAGTCCGTAAATATTAAGTGGTCATGTACTAAACGAGTCTTTTTTGTATTCACTCAAGTAAAAAATGACAACCTGTATACTAGAATCGAACCGGGGAGTTTTGTCTTTGCGCACCAGTCCTTTCTACCACTGATCCCTCCTGGCTCGTTTCGTATCCAGGTTCACTCTTCACTAGGCGTTGAGTATTATTAGTGGTAACTGGTGAAAGATGGTCCTGGACACGAGAAGAACCAGAATGGTACAGTGGTAGAGGATTTTCGGGCAAAACCAAATGTTTCAGTTTCAATTTTCATGTCCAGGTTCTCTATTTTTACTTATTTGAATCTGATTAATCGCCCAAGACAGATCCTGTGGACAAGAATCACGTATCAGTTTGTGATACACATGAATTATTATTTTAAGATACCTGTAATTTGTAACTAAGCAATATCAAATGAATAGGGAGTTCATTTGGTACGACACGCACCACTGGTCACACGGTCTAAGGAGTCGGGCATTCAATAAACTGAATTACTGTCGGTGACACGGAAGTCGAGATTAAAAACTTGATTGGTTGAACCGGAGATGTTTATTTGCAATTTATCTTATCTCTCTTGTCTTACCATACCTCCCCATGCCGTTGCGGGGCATTTCTTTTGACTACCTTCTAGTGTTTTGGACCTTTAAATAACCCTGATAAAAAAACATGCTTACTAAACCAAAGGTATTCTATTTGCGTTACTGCTCTACGACCACACTGTAGAGGCAGCAAGAATGTGTTATTTACAACATTAGTCCTGTGAAACACCAGTTTTAAAAAATGCAACAGCTTTGCTCCAACAGAAAATTCCAATTAGAGGAATTATTTACAGCGCATGCAAACAATATCCAGGAGTCATTCCTGTCATATGTAGAGCTGAGGGTAAGAATCGTCTAACTCCCGGTATTTCTGTACAACACTGGAAATAGAAACCAAATAATTGTCAACTAACTAGACCACCAACTGGCTAACCAGAGCTATATTTGCCAACGGCTATTGTTAAAATTTGTGTGTATTGTAGGTAGTGAGAAAACTAATTTTATATACTAGGCTAGTAAATAATTTTCTATCTAACATGTAAGCATTTATTTTGGGTAGTTAAAAAGGGAAGTACTTTAAAAGTAGAGTGAAACCATTTTCAATTAATCAAACTTAATACTTAAGGGCGTAAGTTGCGATGAAGAAATTAGTTTCCGACGTTTTTGCAGTAGTTGCAACAGCCATCAGCTGGCATTTGTGATGAAACAAGTTATTTCACTTGTCTTGATGTTATTGAGGGACATCAGCCTTTTGAGAATGTTTTATTTTAAATTGTTTAGGTTCCAAGATATTTATATTTTTACTTGTGTGTGTGATTGTTTCTTACCAGCTTATGTATATGTCATATGGCACAGATATATCTGATTACCAAACCCTTCCTTCACCTCTGACAAGACATCTTGTGAATGTGAGGAATGCCAGGCCTCCACCGTGGTTCGGATTCCAAGTTAAACTGTAGGTCCTCCATTTCATATCACAATCACCCTACCATTACACATTAGTGTAAGTGCGTATAATCCGAACGGGTAGTAAGACGCGGTGCTAATAATAATAATAATAATAATAATAATAATATATGTCAGATGTGTCCGCCATGTTTTCTTCTAACCACTTCCAGCTGGGGCTCTTAATTATTATTATTATTATTATTATTATTATTATTATTAGCACCGCGTCTTACTACCCGTTCGGGTTATACGCACTTACGCTAATGTGTAATGGTAGGGTGATTGTGATATGAAATGGAGGACCTACAGTTTAACGTGGAATCCGAACCACGGTGGAGGCCTGGCATTCCTCACATTCACAAGATGTCTTGTCAGAGGTGAAGGAAGGGTTTGGTAATCAGATAAATCTGTGCCGGGACCGGGGATTGAACCCCGGCTGCCAGCATAGAAGTCTGACACCTTACCCCTAGACCGCCAGGTCACCTTTCGTATCTTAATGTTTTACTTGAAAGTAAGGACTAGTCACTAATCTCGGAGAATGGGGTGGCATATTGATTATGACAACAAGCCTGAAATAAAGTTAGTACTGGATGTTGGGAAGGGGGGGAGGAAGGGATTTGTGGATGGTATTATGGAGCTGTAGGATTTTTATTTTTACAGGAATACTAGGTATATTTCTAGACTTGATTGTGGTTCGACCCGTATCAATCAGAAGTAATCTTGCTTGTGATTCGATTCGTCCTGTTACTACACCTCCAGACGGAAAGAATTTCTTCAACGCGGCTCAAGCCCGAAAATATTAGATGCATTTCAAACACAGGCCGCGAAAGCCTTTAAAATAAATTTATGAACGATTAATAAAACAAGGATAATCACACTTAAAAAAATTATCCAAAAAGTTAATTTTAATGCAGTTGCTTTGAAGACGCTGCCTACTTGAAGGAAAATAACCTGTTGTATTTATTATGGGAAGGGCAGTTCTTAGGTTTCAAAATCACTAAAAATAATCTTTAATTATTTTCTTTTTTGGTTTAAATATTTCTATAGTGCAAATTTTGTCGTAGCCTGGTAAGTACTTATATTAGTTGAACAACTACATTTGAACAGAAAACTTATCTTAGATCCTGAGTTTAGCACACCAATGCTCAGCCCTTTGAGCGTCCCCAGGATTCTTCCCGAGCTCAGGGTCATTCATCATAGGGGTAGAACATTTGTATACAAAGTCACGGATACCGGGTTCATTTCCTGTGCCTAAGTGTCATTTTTCCACAACATTTGAATATTTTGAATTTTCTCTTATGGCAATTTTAAAATGTCTTCATTTGTTTAAGGTTGGAGTGTAGGGAACGTGAGAAAAGGGCAGGGTTTTTTGCAGTTTTTATAACTAAATTTTTATTTGGTAAAAATATATAGAATATTTATCCACTATAAACATAGTGTTTAGTCTTTTTAACATGGTGATAATTATCGACGGTTTTCCAATATTTGTCAAAGGTCTTATAATGACAGCTTTTTCTCTTCAATCAAAAAGTTTGTCATATAAAGCCGCTATACTCATAACAGATATTCAACACCCGTTCATATCATTATGTGAAGAGAATTAAACTCTCTATTTCTACTGAAGCAATATTTTACTTATTTTTGTTAAAAAAAAAAGCTTTAGGCCTACTATAAAAACTGAAAAAAACATTGCCTCCATCTCGTGTTTCATACACTCCCACCTTAGACTTCAAGCTTGGGTATTCACAACAACACTGTACCAATGTATATAATGCCATAGTGAAATTGTTTCATTTTATACCCGATCTGACGAATACATCTAATTCAATTAAATAATGAAAAAAAGCAGTAATTTTCCAATCCAAAATTATGTTGGATCATTGTGTGTATAGCTCTACCCTGATTTTGATAGAAAGCCTGTTTCCTGGAGGACGTATTTTATACTAAAATACTACTGTATTATTTTGGAATGTTTACATCCTGAACAGGTAGTAAGACACGGTGGTAAACAAAATACGAAAATAAAAACATTTGTACCTCCTATTACCTGTTTGGAAGTTCTTTTATCCTACCAAAATACTACTGCACAGTAGTATCCTGGTAAGAAATAGGGCCTTTCAGAACGGGCTTTCTACCAAAATCAGGGTATCAAACTAATAGTTTGATCATACGTTGATGAATGCAACTTAGCGGGGATTGGTGAGAATATTTCGTACAACCCGAACACTAACAGATTCTCACATGCTGATATATTCACTTTTTATTGTTCACGTTTTCACATCAGAAATTGAATGAGACCCTTAGGCAACCTCATCGATTGCAATAAATAGTCACCCTATTCCACACGAGTGGTTTAAACGCCGCGGTTGTTGCTTCCACTTGGTCAGAATGGTTTTATTGCTGAACTTATTTTGTTGAAGGAAACTCGCGAAAAATAAAACTTGTGAAAAGAGACGTTGGTGGACTCACCCCACATGATCGAACCGTCTCTCAACATGACGGTTTCATATTATGTTTATGAATCACAGATGTACCCAAAAAGTTATTTTTGTACTATAAAGTCCGTTCACCGTAGGAATTGTTTTCTGAAAGGCCTTTTTTCCTACCAGAAATCTATTATACAGTAGGATATTGGTAGGAAAAAAGACCTTTCAGGGAGTAATTCCTACCGTGAATGGAGTATAGATTGTCTGCGGTATTATTTGATGAACTACTTGATTTAGTGAATAAAAATATTGCAAAACGTGATACCATCTTGAGGAAGGGTATTTATTGTTTCTGATGAAATACGTGTTTTGACATTGAGGCACAACTGCATGTTAACGCCTGGTGAAGTTTGATTCGCGTTTCTACCGCTAGGCGGTTTTAATGCCACGAGAAGTAGCGGTCAAAACGCTGGTCTGGACGAAAACTTATTTTCTAATTTGATAACAAGGGTTTCATTCAAAGGAGCGGTTACTAACGTCCGTGAAGTCCCCTCCCTCCTCCCCACATTTTTAAAAATTCAAGTTTTTATGATCGCTATAGGTTTTTTTTCGTTTGTTCCAGATTGTTCCGCAAAAAAAAATTATTTGTTTGTTCCGTTTTGATATGCCCATAAATGATATGTTTACATTGGAGGGGCCAACTTCACGGTAGCCCCTCCAATTGTAAAAATCCAAGTTTTTATGATCGCAATCGTTTGTTTTTCGTTTGTTCCGGATTGTCTTCAAAAAGTTTGTTTTTTTCCGCATTCGTTCTTGCACAAATGGGACATGAACTTGTGAGGCTTTGTTTACTCGTGAAGGGCCAACTTAAACCCCCTACTTCTAAACAAACATGTTTTTATTATTGCAATCCGGATAGTTCCCCTAAAAAATACGCACATTTCGCTTTTGTAGGACAACACATGACTTATTTAAAGCAGGAGTGTGGTTTGGCATCCTTATGGCAACTCCATCGCTTCTCCCCAGACTCTCTCTCTCTCTCTCTCTCTCTCTATCTCTCACACACACACACACACACACACACACACTTCGAAATCAAAAATTTGTTCTTGGCTCGTTTTGGATTTTGTTTAAGGTTTTTTACTTATTCCTTTTTCAAATCCTCAAATTTTTTTTTAGTAGGGGAACATTTTTTGTTTAAAGTTTATTGTTAGTTTTGTTCGAATATTCCTAAACTTGTTTATCTATATTTCCTTTTAAATTTATTTTAGAAAAATGTGTTTATTTCCTGTTAATGGCTTTAAAATTAATAAATATTTATCATTATGCCTAGCTCCCTTTTTCCACCTAATCTAGTTAAATAACTAAATTTGAAATTGTATTTTTATAATTTTCTTTAGTTTATTGCAGATTATTGTCCATCGTATTTTAGTTTGTTCATTCTTAGATCTCACAAACGCTAAATAAACCAGTGTCACTAGTGATGACGAATGGCCTGTTGTGTGAGCGACTTGTGTGGTCTTACAGGGCCTCAGATAAAGAAAGTGCCACTCTCTGTGTCTAGACTCTAGGTCTATAGTATTGACAATCTTGTATGTAATTCCTTCACTATGCACAATACAGCAATAAAGATGCCAAGCAAATCAGAAATACCAAAACTGAGAGATTCTGGTCTACAACATTGCATGTCACACAACTTCTAGTAAAACAAAAGGAGTATTTTTATAAACCTCGCTTCATATTTTTAAGCTTTAAAATATTGGCTTCGTCTACTTGGGTAATGTCAAATCACCTACAATTACCTGAGTGGGGTCTCCCTCCTCCATTGTGCTCGGAATTAAGTTCTCATGAAGCGTTGACACCGCACCTTCCTTTTGTTGTCTACTATTACAGTTATGATGTAGTAAGTAGTAGCTTTGGTCACAAAGAAGCGGTTGGCAGGAAATATCATCTATTCCATTACTAGCACTTACAAATAAGGAAACACCTTGAAAATGAAAATGATTTATTCAATCAATCAATGTTTATAAATGTGGTCCAAACTTGGATGATCAAAAAAGTATAATAAAGTAAGTAAAATCCCCAAACCTCTAAAAAAATGACTACAAATTTGCAAAAAAATAGCTATGCAATGAAAGTCCTTTAACAAGTAAAGTTAGCCCCCCCAACTGTAAACATATCATTTGTGGGCTTATTTAAACGGAACAAATGAAACTTTTTGTGGAACAATCCCAAACAAATTATTGAAATCATAAAAACTTGAATTTTTAAATGTGGGGGGAAGGGGGGGGGCTACCATGAAGTTGGCCCCTCACGAGTAAACAAAGCGCCACAAGTTCCCGTCCCATTTGCGCAAGAACGAATGCGGAACAAATGATACTTTTTGTGAAACAATCAGGAACAAACAATTTATATCATAAAAACTTGAGTTTTTACAAGTGGGAGGCTACCGTAAAAACGTTGACCCCCGCTTCCTCTCGCAACCCCCAATGTTTTAACCGCTAGTGTAGAATAGGCCAAACTTGTTGAACACGCACGTATTTGCCATTAAATGAATAACACGCTCTTTAGAAACGGACATTTTGGACTAGACCATTCCATGGCTTAACCTTGGTGACGTTAGTTAGCAATGCAGTTTGCACGTTTTATTCACAACCTTCTCACGTTTTATTAGTATCGTAAATAGAACTTATCTTAATATATTAATAAAATTAACTAAACATCATGTGCCGTATATATACGATATTGTTTTAACGATTAATAAAGTAGGGCTTTTAAAAGTGTAACTACATCAAGTTTCGCCAAGTCTGGATAAAGGAATTGTAGACCCGTTCCCAAGAATCGCCACAGATATCAAATCTCTATCAAACTGAACTCTTTTAACATGCAAATATAGATATTATGTTCCAATTTATTACTAAGTTGCAGCCAAACCTTAATTACGTAACGAATCTATGATTTAACTTCACCATTTGGCATTTCATCTAGCGATCACTGTCAAATGCGTGGATCAATTATAGTAAAATGTTGCTGGTATATTCTTTGAACCTAGGACCAAACGACATATGTATATAGTTTTTAAATCAGATTATCCGTTTTAAAAGGTTAACAACTCGAAAGGTTGTTTGTTTAAAAGTTCATCTTAAATGATTTGTATTTAATATTATAAGTAATCGATTAAGGTTTGTTTTAGTACATTTTGACATAATTATATTATATTGTGAGATTGACAGTTTATATCAAGGAAAATAATCAACTTAAAATCAAAGTAAAAATGATTGGATGTATTTCAAATTGAAATCCAATGAGAAATCTTAAGACTAGTTTTGATAAGAACATGGAGTTACACAGATCTACTATTTTTGTTGGAAGAACAGTACAAACACATTTCTTTATGGCCAACATTAATAACATTTTACTATATTATTATTGTTATTCTATACGTATTGGTAATATCTATCAAAAGGGACAGCTGCAGATAACATGACCTAATGTATGAACATATTAAAATGGTTTTAGTAGCTTTAGTAACTACTCCTGTTCTTCCTACCAAAATCACACTATAACAACATCAGGCTACAGTTATGGTAAGGTTAATATTATTGTTTACTTTGTTTCATAGGTAATAAATCAACTTTCATTAATTTATACAATTAAACTTTTTTTGGGGACCGCGTCTTACTACCTGTTCCGGCTATACACAATTAAACTATTAAATTATATTAAATATAAATGTAACCTGTTTCATTGACCGCATGGTCTAAAGCCCCGCAATAGACTAGATTGCCGATAACAGGGAGATTGGGGTTTGAGCCCCGGTTGGGTGTACTAAGGATGGGTTTTCCTAAATGGTTTTCCACTCTCCCTCTTTATTGAGTGTACACTTTCTCTAAATTCAACCATTCTCATCCCTAGCTCTAGCGTATTTAGTACATATGAGTATATCCTGAACTGTTATTAAGACGCGGTGCTAAAAAAAAGCTTAGAGAAAATCCCAATGTAGCTCATATTAGATTATTATTATTATTATTATTATTATTATTATTATTATTATTATTATTATTAGCACCGCGTTTTACTACCCATTCGGTTTATATGCACTTACACTAATGTGTAATGGCAGTGATTATGAGATGAAATGAAGGACCTACAGTTTAACGTGGGGTCCGAACCACGGACGAGGCCTGGCATTCCACACATTCACAAGTTGTGTTGGGTTTGGCAATCAGATAAATCTGTGCTGGGACCGAGGATTGAGACCCAGACCCCCAGCACAGAAGTACACCTTACCCCTAGACTGCCAGGTCACCTCTTATTAAATGAAATGAGCTGTATTCTTTTTAATATCTATAAGTTATAAGATAACAAGCATCCTGCTATTTAATTTTTGTCTGACGTCGTCTTCCCCCTTGGAGCGAAAACAGGGTGGACGGAGCATTTTGACCTGCGAAGGAGTTCGTACGTGTTGCCGTTTATCAATCGACAAGCGAGCAGCGCAGTAACCATCCGCCATTCCTCTTCACAAACAAAACCCGCGTACATACGAGGTGATTTTAAATAAGAGTGCCTAAAATAAATGGGTTGAAGATGGAGTTATAACGACGATATTGCTACAGGGAACCCATGGCCAGCGATGTCTGCGTAGGGAGCTATGGAACTTCAAACATGTAAAGTGTTGCCTAAAGTCAAGGCAACATTTCTGGCATCTCAGTGGCGCCAACGCTAGATGGTGGTATCAGCATTATCGAAATGTCGTGCTTCAACCGATCAAAGGTAACGTGATTACTTGTAGCATGCCTCATTACACAGACAACAGGTTCTTTCCATACAAGAGCGGAACAAAGACGGAGGATTACACACACACACACACACACACCTCGTACACGTATCTCGTTTACGGGTGTAATGAGGCATGTTCTCAGTAGTCATCTGACCTTTGCTTGGGTGAGGCACGATGGTTCGATAGTGTTCTCTTTATTTTGATAGTCATACATATACATAAAAAGAGGATATGTACATATTTTTAATCCAATAGCAATTTGTGAGAAAGCAAAATTAAAATTAATTAATTTGACGCTTATTTATAACCTTAACCCACTTTCTACAACATAATAGTGTTCTTAACAATCAAAGGCTTACTTAAAGGTTTACTTAACATTTTGTAAGTAGCATCACATTCGTTACCCACTAATTATTGACGTAGCAAGATACTTTCAAAACTACTTGTGCCTTTCTGCGCGCATTAAGTAATTCCACAGTGATGCTAGCTACATATTGGTTTCTATAAGGCAAACATACTTACAAATGTAATCTAGTCCTCTTGTAACAACATTTTAAAATGTATCTCTAAAATTTTGCTTTTCTTTTAGACACGGATAAGTACCCGTAAGGGCTGTACATATGAATATATATACATATATACACACACACACATCAAGCCAATATAAGAGTGAGTAAGGTATAACAAGGAGAAAATGCACCAGCATTTTCGTGGATAAAGATTTTGACACTATTTAGGAAAACATATCGAACCGCGTCATTAAACCTAAGTAACTGAGCTTGACGTTTGATGGAATCTGAATTTATTCTGTTGATATATTTGGGAAGTACTCTATGATTCGTTACGGGGTCAATCGTATGTGGCCAACCAAACTTAAGAAATTAACAATAACCTTATCAAGTTTCTTTTGTTGAAAGGAGGTGAAATATTCTCCAAGATAAGGATAAAATAAAATGTCAATCTTAGAAAATAGATGTCCCCAAAATAGTTATTGTTGAAATAAAATAGCCTAATTCTCTGATATTAAAATAGGTATTTAGAAAAAAAGGTATCAAACCATGAGCATAAGCATCTATCTGTGCGACTTCATAACCACTTAGGTATTAAATAAAGTAATGCTATATTGCTAAAATCATACTCCAATTCTCTTTAGTTTTTATGTTACTACCTTATAAAGATGTGAAAACACACACACACTGTGTCGCCTGCTAACTATATTGATGTAACTTATCACGTTATTTCCCTCAAAATTTGGCAGGATATTTTAAGCCCTTGTGTTATACAATGGCATCGTGCACCTTTCATACAGCACCTTAAGGAGTGGTTCAGGTACAGATACTCAAATACAGTAGCCCCGTGGCTTCTTTGGTGCTGACTGACAACTCACAGCTGACTTCTGACAGTCAATATGTAGGTATACACCTACATTTTGACTGTCAGAAATGACAGCTGCTAAACACATGTTTTGCAGATCATGTGGTTCGGCATAGGGATACACATAATTAGGTCTGGTAACTTTTCAAAGCCGTCAGCTGTCATTCAGCACCAAATAAGTCATGGGGCTACTGTAGATGATCTGACAACACAAATCTTTTTTTTTCAAGATGAAATTTTATTCTAACCAAGACAAAGTTCACACCACAAGTTATATTTGCGATGTTTTTCATATGTTTTAAAATAATTCTTGACAGTTGGGGTGCTAAACTAAAAATTTGAGTTGAAGTAAAATGTTTGATGTTAGGCTCTCACACTCTATACCGGGCCTATCAGCTGTCATATAGCCGCCACAATGTGTAGTTCATGTTAAGGTCACCTGACAATAAAACAATTAATGTACAATTTTAACAATTATATATAATTATAAGCTATGAAGAGCGAATAAATGATTTCACATTATTACAGTTCACTAGCTATAATAAAGGGCCCAATTTGCTATTTTATGCTTTTCATATACAATTTAAAAAATAGTTTCTTAAACAAAAATTCCAAGAGGTCTATTGAAAGGTTTTGTTTTGAAAACATACTTTATGACAGGCTTTCTTTACCTCGGGATTGTTTACTCGTATATTTTGAACAATTTTACTATTTCAAACAATTAGCTGTGTCATTTTCCCTCCAATCAAATAGGAAAATATCAATCATGTATTTTTTTTAAGATTACTTGTCAAGGCGAAGTCATTAATATATGGGGATTAAATATATGGTACTTAGAGATGCATATTAGGTGTATACAAGGAAATGTAATTTATATTATGTTAAATAAAAATTTATTAATATGTAAGTGGCTTAATAGTAAATTTACATAATTTATAATAATATATAAATACTGTTCTTTTTATACCCAGATAATTTAATTTTATCTCATATTGTAGTACTCAATGTCACTATTTAGAATTAAATGTTGTTGGTTTAACCTAAATTTACTAGTTAATTTTAATAATGGGACCGAATTTATTATTGAATATAGAGATTAAAAATGTCTCGTTCATGAAATTTTTTATTTTGGCTGTAGAGATTGTAGAGATAGCGCCGATTATCAAAACATAATATGCCATCTCTAGGCAGAGGGTCAGATAATGCCAACTAATGACACACCCAAGTAAAGTGAATGCCAGCTTCGAGGTCGATGTTGCTGGAATAGTCTGATACATTGATACTTACTAAATTGTCCTTGATAATCCTCACCTATGTAACATTCCCTAACAAAATGTTTTAAAATCAATAATTGTTTGTGTGTTTATTTTAACGCATGTCATATTTGACCGTGAGAGATCTAACGAGTTTTGTCGGCTGTGTGCGTTGACTTTTAACGTATCTGTGAGAACAGAACGCTGCCCAGGGTCAACCTAGGAGGTTGTCTACAAGTCATACCCGCAATGAGATTATGTGACGATACTGACTATGTAAGCGTGGAGCCTGTGGAAGTATTAAACCTAACTTAAGTCTAACTAACCAGACCACGGTGATCATAAGAATAATTCCACTTTAGAGAAAAATACCTATCGTACTTCTGGGGATAAAACCCGGGACCACTAGGTCAGTGGCCAGGGATGCTAACCACGATACTGGTCGATATATCTTAGTAATTCTAATTGTTTAATGACCTTAAGGGCTACAGTACAACCCCAAGTCCAAGTCTGCAGTTGGGTCTACAGAGAGTAACAGTGGAAACTACCCTTGTCAAACGCCCCCTCCCCCTTCACAATAATTCGCTTTAAATTGTAAACTTTGGCTATCGTAAAATAAACAGTTAAGTGTTCCGTTAGCAAATTATTTGTGTTATTCATTTGATACGAGACCATTAAAAAAAATTAAAGTGAGAATGGGTTCGTTATGTGTTCCCTAATAAATTAAGAGCTAGCCCCGCCTATGCCTTGTCACGTGTTGTTTCCCAATACCACGGTTACACCCCTTGCATTGAGGAGGTTAGAATCTCCCACTGGTAAACAAGGAGCACATATTGTCTCTCCCGCTCTTTCATTCGGCTAGTCAGTGTCACAGTACATTGTAATTGTTCGTGAGGCTGTCCCAGGCTTACTACACTTGCAGATTTGCTGTGTGAACTCTCCCTTGACGGACACCTATGAATAACGGAATTATTATTTATAACGGAAAGTTTAAATGTCACCAACAAAATAACATGGGCTCTAGCGGCGAAGAAATAACTTCCCAATAACGGACGTTCCCAATAACGGACACGGACATTGCTAAAGATACATATTTATGTACAGTAATCTCCTAAACAGCGGACAACAATTACAGTCCGTATGTTACTGTAACTTTTTGAGGAATATTAAAAGTTAACATTTACCGGTAAATCATAACATTAACAACATCGGATGGTAAAAGCACGAAATCTTATAGAATGTGTACATTTTGAGTTACCGGCTCTCATTGGGATAGAGGGAGTGAGAGACACTAGGGAGAGAAACACAGCAGGAAGAGGGAAAGGGACACTAGGGAGAGAAAGAGAGGCTACGGAGAGGTAGAGAAACACAAGTAGGAAGAGGGAAAGAGACACTAGGGAGAGAAAGAGAGGCTACGGAGAGGTAGAGAAACACAGGAAGAGGGAAAGAGACACTAGGGAGAGAAAGAGAGGCTACGGAGAGGTAGAGAAACACAGTAGGAAGAGGGAGAGAGACAGACACTAAGGAGAGGGAGACAGAGAGATACAATAATGTAAAAGTCTTATAGTAAATGTGGCAATTACCCTCAGTTAAGACTGATGCCTGAGGGAGGTTTACGTCAGCGGCTGATCCCGCGGGAAGACATGGATTGTAATTAAGGAGGTAACGTGTGAGCGTTTATCAATATTAAGTATTTTGACACCTTGGCTCAGTCGGCGTCGTGTGTACCTGCTGATCTAGAAGATCCAGGCCTTATTCCTGTTGAGTCCAGTAAATAAATCACGGTAAAAAATACAGAATAGTCACTATCGAAAAAACATACCTTTATTAATCTTAGAGCTGTAAAACGTGGCATCTATCAAAAGTAACTGCCGAATAAAACATTGATTGACTTATAAATACATGCAAGTAGATCTAGTAGCCTTTTAAACTGTCAGATACGTTATTTTTACTATTGTGTTCCGACTTTTCACTAATGGACATTCTTCTGTGTCGACATGACTCCCTGATATTTCTCGGCGAGGATCCGAACTAACATAATGGGGCACTCTAAGTAAAATATAGATTCATTTTCATAGGAAGGGTATTTTAAAAAAATACCCAAACAATTGTTTGCTACAAAATTGATAATAACACTTTACTAAATTAGGGATTGCTATTGTGGTCTGTTGGTCAGAGCTCCTGGATCCAGATGTCCCGGGTTTGATTCCCGTCTCTTCCACATTTTTCTGTGAAGCAATGGGTTTGGAACCCAGTAGAACTCCGCTCGGTGATGACAAATAATGAGTAGCTACTTGAATACATAAATAGTGTCTCTGGTTTAGAAAACTGAGATTAACAGCAGGTGAGTTTGTTGGCATCATATTCGCCAACATGCGGTGGTAGCTTGGTTTGGTAGAGCTTGCTTGTGTTCTGACGCCGTGAAGGTTTTGTTGAGCTATTTTAGGCCTATTGATACTATTTTGTAAGTATTGTATTGATAATATTTATTGAAAAAGACAGGTGTAGATCACATGACTAAACGTATGAACACTTGAAGGTGATCTAGTAAAATTTCTAGCTGTAAGATAAGGTAATTTCTTTAATTATTGGACTATACATTTTGTTTAGTGATATTGAGGATTGGCTATTACTATTTGATGGATTAAATAGCTAAGTTATTATATTTGTTAGTTACGGTTATAACTGCATCTAAATATCATATTCTTCAAATGGAAAATCCCTGGACATGAGAATCGAACCAGAGACTCTTAGCTTAGTACGCCAATGCTCTAACCCAGGGATCTCCAAACTACAGCCTGCGAGCCACATCCGGTCCACCCCAAGATTTTATCCGGCCCTTTCAAAGCTGTTATAAAAAATAATTAATTGTTTCTCTTCGTTATTTCTTAACCACGTAGTATATTTGACATGTCCAGTTCCTGTCCGCACGCGTGCTTCCCCCATGACACCAAGTCAGAGTGCTGTCCGAATTGCAAACCCTCATTTTCAGTCGCAGGCGCCATTCCTTATACCGACAACAGAACGGTTTGACTTTGACGATCTTTAGGTAGTTCCAAGTCTCCCGGCAGAGGGTTATCAAAGGAAAGTTACGAAAGATGTTAGCTGATTTTGAAAAATAATTAATTATATTGACTTATTATTATAAATATAATTTATTATGTATAAATTGATTTATTTTTCGCAGAAAAGAATCAACGTCGTCCACTTTTATTAAACACTGACTGGCCTTGGAAAGTTGCATTTTTAACAGACGTGATCGGTCATATGACTTGAATCTAAATTTGCATGTTGAAACAAATTTGATTTATGATCTATTTCGCAGGTCAAGGTATTCAAGGCAAAAATAATGTTACTTGAAGAACAGGTGAACGTTACTTTGGCCCGCAAAAATGTGTAAAATATATTGTGTGGCCCACGTATCAAAACGTTTTGAGACCCCTGCTCTAACCATTGAGCTATCCCGAGAATTTCTCCATGCCCAGGGTCCTTCTCCACTCATTTTACAAGGCAGATTCCTGGTTAGTTCAGTGATTATAGCATTGGCTTACCAAGTTGATACCCGTGTCTATGTGTTATTTCTCGTTTTAAAGAATATATCACTAATTTGGCTTAGGAAATGTTGGGCTGGGTTTTAAATAGTGTTGTTTTGTGTGCATTATCAGACAATTCGTATTATCGTCGGAAATTGAGTTTTTAATTTAATTTATTTTCAATCTTCACGCCAAATCTCATCCAGTGTTTTATGGTTTAGCTGGACTGGCGTCCCATGGCCTCATTTTGATGTGTCTGGAGTGTTTAGGCAACTAGCTCAAAGTAGGGAAGCTCAGATAATAGGATTTGATTCACAAACTGGTTTTAAACTCTCCATTAAACAAGATATGCTTAAATCGGGG
>CABFVX010002017.1:53532-131339 GCA_902151425.1 Timema shepardi
TATATATATATATATATATATATATATATATATATATATATATATATATATATATCTTGTTTATTATTCGGCCTACTTCCACGTTTTGTAACACAATTCAAACCAATAAAGAATAATTATTTAAACTTTATATAAAATTTAGTTACTTTTCCCTGTAGTTTATTTTTACATACTAAAAATAACAAAACTACTCTATAGATTCCCCGTGCGATGAACGGGTACACCAGCTAGTGTTTAATATGTTGAAAGTAAAGGAGTTTAGAGTTTAACTATTTAAATATAAATTTTTATTTCATTTTAAATCCACTCAAATATTGGTAGATCGTCTTGGAACATACTAAATTAAAATGTAAAACATGTTGATCTTAGAATTTCGTTGGTGATGTATATACCCTTTTCGTCGCGAAGTAGGCAATGAGGCTAGACGAAGCGCACGCCAGGTCGCATATCTTACAGCGATAAGGGGCTTGCCACGAGCAGATTATAACTCATTCAACCAGGTTCGTCTTTTTCCTTAGCGTGCCTTTAAATACGTCATCAAAGTAACTAACGATAGCGGAATCGTGGAATAAAATATAGGAATATGAGGTTACGTCCATGGTTGAATAACTGCGATCTTAAAACTAATATAATTTAAATTACCTTTATAAAATCAGTAAGACGTGATAGATGCAACTCATACGAGTTCATATACATGAAATATGAAAATGGTTTAAGTAACGTTTTTAACGGTCAGATATTATCATCTTACTGCGATTGGACTTTTGTTGAACGTTGAAAACAAAATAAATAAATAGTTTGGTGCATTTTCCTCCGAAAAACCAGCCCACATCCTGTTAAATCACAATAAACATTATTTATATATAAATTTTAACAAAAATGTACAAAATTCTTTAGAGAGTATAAAATTCTCAAAAATCAATCATTTGCAAACTAACTTTAAATAATTTAGGTTGATAAAATTAAAATATACTTATATTTATCAGGAAAAAATATTCCCAGATACCCATTTTGAAATCAAGCTTGAAGACCATTTTAATAATATTTCAATCTTTCTTAAATGTGTTATAAGTAAATTTCCTTTAAATTAATTTATTTTAGAAAAATCAACATACATAGTTATTTATCATGTAAACTAGTTTTCAAATGCAAATTCTAAACATATAGTTTAAGCCATCTTCGAAAAATGTTGAATAAAAGAAAATCACTCTTTAAACATTTAATTTGAGGGCTAAGGCCAAAATAAAAAACATCCAAAAATCAAGTTTGAACGATATCCGCCGATCTATTTTATAACTGTGTCCAGGTACAGTCATACAGAAATACAAATAGACGGCCAGACATGGGAACAAGCAGAATTGTAAAATCTACTTTTGTTGGATTAGGACGCACATAAAACAAAGCTTCATCATAATCTCGAGTTCTTAACATTTTCACGATTGCATTAATTTCTCTTGCTATGAGCAAATAAAAAGGAGCACCATGGCTCATCAAAGAACATGACTGTTCACTGCGTTATGTCAATAGATAATGTTTATTTTATTATTGCTCTGTCACCACCTGTTAGGCGCTACAATTTATTTAGAGCATTTTTTAAAATAAAGACAATCATTTCCCATTACAAAACCGACCATTTTGGAATTTTTAATTCAAATACCTTTATGATTATCTGAGGTGTACCAGTTTTGTAAATTTTCAGCTCCCCATTTCCCCATAACTCCATTAAAAAAAAAGCAATTATAACTCTTAAAAAATTGGGTTTACAAAATAATATTTCAGTAAAAAATAAATCATTTTCAATAGCCCTACAATTTAAAATGATCGTTTATTAGTATATCAAAGCATTTCGAAGATATGTAGGAAAAAACTCCTCAAAATTGGGGAAAGTCCTCTCAAAGTAATTTTCTCAGAAAAATGATATAGGACATTTTGTCAGCAATTTTAAAACAGTGTCTAGCCCAAAACATATATTTTCCCCCTTTACGTCACCATTAGAACTTTAAAACGACCCCTACCCCAGCTCTCTATCTATTTGTTGCACCAAACCACTCAAGTAGGAATTGAGGTATTATTTTTGAACCAAAGCATTTTTTTTTTTACCGATATATAACTATACACAAATCATGGTTTCCGTGGTGATGTAAACAAAGAATGTACATATAAGCCACTGCAAACACAGAAGAAAAAGATGGAAAATTTTACTAGGGAAATTGGGTTTTAGATTTAAACTACTATTTCTGACGAAATCCGGGACCACTAACCTTTAAAATGAGTGTTCGTTTGTGTAGGAAATTAACTCCCTCAATCGCAGAATGTAGGTAAAAGATATATTAGGACAAGATTTTATAACGACCATTTTGTGATCAAAGGCATAGATAAAGGATATATATATATATATATATATGATCAAAGGTAAATATTCAAAAATAAAGAATTAGATACATAATCAATGCAAACAAGATGATATATTTCTAGCATACTATCATTGGTTTGCTTAGTATAGATACATTTCTGCCATAATTTTGATTATTTGCACCGTACAAAGTAAGAATCGAGTTATTATTTTTAATCTAAGAGGATTATGTTATTTACCTGTAAAAAAAGACCATTCACAAATCTGGTTCTCCATGGTGATGTAAGCAAAGAACAAAAAGTTGAAAACCATTCAAGAAAATAGTATTTTCGTTTGAAACTTTTTTTCCCGACCTCTTGAACCATTAACCTTTAAAATGAGAGGTAGTTCGTCAAAATCTGTTCAGCCATTTCCTCGTAATTTCTATCGCTGTAGACGGGCTTGTCAAATTTTATTAAATATAAAGGATTTTTATTAAAGCTGGGCCGATGCCGATTATCAAGCCGATGATCGGTGCTTGAATGGCCGATTATTAATGCCGATTATTCAAAATATAATTATGTATTTTAAATTATTAAGTCACATACATAAAATATCAATTTGTAAACTAATTTAATTGAATCCATTCCCTCAAATGTCAACAAAACTTTTTTTTATTGTTGAAATAAACAGCACAGCCAACGTTCTAAACAAAATAACAAATCAAAATATGTATTTACTGTAGTCCTTATTACAATTTATGCAAGTTATCAGAAACAAAAATGCTCACAATTCCCATTTTGTCTGTAATGTTAAACAATGCTGAAATACAAAATATATTCAAAATATTTATAGCAAATTTTGAGAAAATATTTTTTTTTATCATTTTGCCCTTTATTAAACTAACCTTAATTTTAGGGTTAGATATTAATTCCAAAAATTCCTCAGGGTAGCCCTATGAAAACCATAGATAGCAAATTATAGCCTGTTCGGTAAAATGGTTTTGGTTTTAGGCCGAGATACAGACAAACTAAAAAGACAGACGGCTTCGTTAAAAATACTTGATTGGTTTGAAGGGGTCAAGAAACGTCAACATTTATCATAATATCGAGTCCGATTATTTTTTTACAATAACAATACTTGTCTCTCCGAGGCGTTGAGAGACAGTAATAAAAGAAGTAAACAAGTAAAGATAAATTGGTTAAAAAAAGAATCTAAACTGTGATTTCATTCCTATCGGTAAAATGGACTCTGTCCTGGGCCGATCAACAGGTACACAAACAGTATGAGTTTCGAAAAAAACCATTTTTAGGGTTCAAAGGTCCATGAAACGTACCACATCTATCAAATTTCAAAATCAATATTTTTTATTATTTCCTAGAGGTCGCGAGAGTAAAACAGTTTTATTGTAACCCTATTTACATATGTTTGTGTTACATCATTTACATATGTTTTTGTTACATCATTTACTTGTGATGTAAATGATTTTTCTCGCTAAAATGACAAAAACCCTTTTCAAATCGGATGATACATAACGGTTTTTAATCGATTTTAAATTGTCAGAAAATACTGAAGTTAGCGTTAAGGGTGCCAGCTGGGGAGGCCATTAATACGCGTTACAGATGTTTAGAAATCTTACAATCTTTAAGAAGTTGTTTGATATTGTTTTAAATTTTCTTTTAATTTGATGTAAACAAAAATTATCAGCAGATTTCTGACCAGTTGAACTGTTTAAACTCCGAGTTTAAAGTCTAGAAGACAATCCAGAAACGCTTTGTAACACGAAAATTAGTACTTTTGAGATTAAATCAAAATCTTAGAAACCTAGATTTATCCTTACTTTATTTAATAAAGTAATGTTTTGACAGGGTCACAAAAGAACATTTTAAGATAATTTGTAATTCAGGGTTTTATGTGAGTTATCAAACAATCTTTTAAAATAATATAAACTTTTTAACTTGTCAGAACTTTCGTCTCCAAAGCTTCTCAGTGCTTTAAACAACCCTCATAAGCTGAACACCCAAATGCTTAAGGTCCTCTCTAACATAGTTGTATCAATCGGAGACCAACACCTTAACCACTCGACCACGTAGTCAGATGCGCTCGTTATTTTCTTTCCTCGGGGTCACGACGAACGAACCTTTCAGGAACTGTGTACTCATTGTTACTCTTTTGCAACCCCTCGTAGAGAGGAAGTATAATGACCGTCAAAAAAATATAATTGGAGATTTAAATGGATGTATAAGTTTCATGATACACCGGACCCGAAAAGGTGGTTTTCTCTATGCCGTCTGTATGTGTGGGTATCTGTGTGCATCTCGGCCTAGAGCTGAAACCATTTTACTGACCACTGATCAGGTTATGTAGGGGTAAGATGTCAGACTTCTGTGCTGGGTGTCCGGGATCAATCCTTGGTCCCGGCACAGATTTATCTGATTGCCAAACCCTTCCTTCACCTCTAACAAGACGTGTATTGATCACAACTTGCGAATGTGTGGAATGCCAGGCCTCCGCTATGGTTCGGATCCCACGTTAAACTGTTGGTCCTCCATTTCATCTCACAATCATCCTACCATTACACATTAGCGTAAGTGCGTATAACCCGAACAGGTAGAAAGACGCGGTGATGATAATAATAATAATATAAGGTGCTACTCTCTCAGTAGACTAGACTGCCGATGACGGGGAGATTGAGGGTCGAATCTTGGTTGGGTGTACTGAACGGTTAATTTTGTATAGTATTGCATCATTTAATAAGAGGGTGAATATTTTTGTTTGTCACCTCAACACGTACGATGGGCGCATGTCCCTACTGAAATAAGAATAGGGCCAATTGTATTCATTTCTTAGGAATATATAATCGGTAAAGTTGGGATCTCCCCTTTCACGGTATTGGATTGACTACTGGGGAGTGGGAGCTGTGTATATTATAGAACTCGCTTCGCTCTTTAGGGGCTCCGCCCCCAAACCCCTAACGAGTTTTCTTTGCATGTTAATCTCAAATAATGTATTCCAAAGCCGTTTTTTGATAGGTCTTACCGTTTAGCCACAAGAGACCTCCAAAGAAGGGTCCGCACCGACTTTAAACAGGCTCCACCATTTTGATTTTTTTCGGAGGTTAAAAATTAGTTTTTCTAACATTTTAGAACTTTCCCTTCGGTTACAGCCTAGAAGCTATAAGTTTGCCAAATTTCAAGTAACTAGCTCATTTGGAAGTGGGTAAACATTAATGTCAGTGAGTGAGTCAGCCGTGTGGCTTTATGGTAGTATAAAATAATTAAGTCAGTTCATAATTCGAATGCTGGTATAATCATCTGGTTTAAAAAGAGTGGAATACATACCGTTAATAAAATCAATGTATATTCATATTTAAATGATAAAAAGTGTATAAGTTTAAAATAAAATAGGCTTTTCGTATTTAGGTTGACATTGAATATATTACTTACTATCCTGGATTCACAAACCGTAGCTGGTTTTTGGTCTCGCTAGCATGCTTTCTCCATACATTTCTGTCCACTCTTTGTCACTCGCTTCTGTTCCCATCTTGTTCAAATCCTTGATGATTTGTTCTCTCCATCTTTGTCTGGGTCGGCCTGTACCTTCTGGTTTCTCACTCCATACATCCTTTAATCTTCGTCCTTCTTGTCCTCTTATCACATGTCCTGGATTAACCTCTGCCCCCACATCTGGTTCCTGGTATAGCTATCTCAGCTCTCCATTGTTTCTCCTCCTACAATCCACATTCTCACAAACTGTCCAAAATCTGGCTCGAGACTTTGTTTTCAAGTAGAATTATCTTTTTATCATTCCTCTTGCTCATAATTCAAGCCACACCCCCATGTAGTAAGACTGGTCTAATGATATTCTTGTAGATCTTGATTTTGGTTGTTCTAGACAAAGTTCTTGTTGTTGGCAGTTTGTTGACAGCAAATGAGGCTGTAGTGGCAACTTTCCACCTACTTTAAATTTATCTGTCCTCAGTGTTATTACTATCAAGTAACACACCTAGATATTTAACTACAAACGTATTACCCACAATTTGTCTTCTTTTAAATGGTGTCTGATCAAGCCTGTATTTGTTTTTACCCTCATATATTTGGTATTTATTTCATGAAAACATTAATTACCTTAATTTCAGATCATTCAGATCTTTTCCAACCACAGATAAATCGTCAACGAAGGCCAATATGTGATGTATACTCATCCTAGCATCCTTTAATAGGATTATTTTTATTTAGTTTTTTTTATCGTTTTCCTTTTAGATCTATTCACTGCCTATTATTAAATCAAAAAAACAATTTAAAAAAATCTAATTTTAAATACATTCATTGCTTTTTCTTTATTTATATATTTGTTATTGTGTGTCCTCAATATAGGCTTAATTTTTCATACATGGTTGTTAACTAATTTATATATCTTATATTTAGTTATTTTTGTTTGTCTTCTATAGTTTGGTGTGTTTGTCTCGCTATGCATTATGTTTTTTTTAAATATCTTTGTCTTAAATTTGTTATATTGTGGATGATTACCCCGCTGCAAGTAAAACCCAAACTTAAACCTATTTTCTTTGTGTTTGCAATTTATTAGGTTTATAAACTAATCTGTGGGGATCACGTAACTTAGTCAGGTAATAGCAATCGAACCAGGTGTTGTATCGTAGTATGATTTTCTCATTAGCGAAATAGTTTTATTATATTAAACAAAATACAAATTAAAAATAAAATATTTTCTAATAGAAATTATATTTCACTCATGCTAATTTAACTCTTTTCCAGTGAATATATATATATATATATATATTTAAATCCCCTCAATGCAATTTATGGGCTATGAACAGTGGTTAGGCTATATATATATATATATATATATATATATATATATATATATATATATANTATATATATATATATATATATATATATATACAAACCTGCTCCTGGCTGGCCCTATATAAATAATTTGTCTAGCTTTAATGGCGTCACTTACCAGCAGGAAAGTGTTCTCATCATACAATATTTCCCGTTTCTTATGAGAATGGCATTTCAAAAGCGTCAAAAGCCCTCAAACAAGCTCTAATTATTTTAAACTCTCGAATGTGAACCTAACAAAATATTATATCAATTTGTTTCAAAAAGATTAAATATATGTTTTTCACCATTTACTTTAATCTCAAAATTTCAACATTTTTATGATACTTGGTCGGAAATTAGATATTTTAACCTATTAATCTTTGTTTTTTAAGACTATAAAACTTGTGTAAGATTTTTTTATTACATGGGCCATATTTTAAAAGAACAAACCATTTCTTAAATAATGCAAGACTTATAGAAGTTTACAACTTATTTCAGCACTGCGATAGGAAACACTACATTCATCAATGGTAAATATTGCCTTTATTGAGAGCATTGTTTGTTTTACGGAACAAAAATATTTAGATTTGTTTTAAAGTATCAAAATAGTGGCAAAAGAAAAATAACAGGTTACCTGCTATGGATAAAGTTGGTGGTATGCTTTGTGTGATATTTTCTAAAGAGAATGCTAATAATATGTTTTGACAAGCGTGTATTTCTTAACTTTGTTTGCCTCAGGTTTAAACCACATATTTAATGGTCTCGGGGAAAGTTCGATCACTATTATATAATCCTGATATTTCTACATTATAGGTATAGTTCGCTCATGGTACATCTGGCTTTTTCTATCGGTTGGAAAATTACTGAAAAACAACTCCCCTTTTCCTCCACCTCGCTTACTTAGTCGAGAGACGTCAATTTTAACTATTTGTCGAAGTGACAAAAAATATCTATGCTAATAAACTGAAAAGTTTTTTTGTCAAGACCGAGCATTGCGCAATATCTACCGCACGAAATTTTAAAATTTATAGCCCCTTTGCACACACATATGCACACCGAAGCTGGAATTTTGAAATTTTTATTGTGTTATTTTATATTTTACTATAAACTGAGTCGAAATAAATAAAATTAAGTGTTTTTGTTTGCTTGCTTGTTTGAAGAAAAGAAAAGCGTTGCGCGAGATAACAGCGCATTGAATTGGACGGTTACCCCGGGAAACGCCGGGTACTTCTACTAGTTTGGAATATGAAGTTTATTCACTCTTTTTTATTTGTTTGCCATTACATCTTTTATTTATTCCTTAAATTCAATCTTTCTTCGAATACTTATGTTCCCACTTTTATATAAATAAAATATTAGATTGAATAAAATGTTGCATTTTCGTACTAAACTATTTAATTTTACTTTATCATTACCGAACTCGTAAGATCGGTGATGGCTATTTTTGACACACTTAATTATTATTTGAAAGAACTGGTTTTATTTACAAGTTTGTAAAATACAAATGTCGACTTTTAATGACAATATAGTTGTATTACATGATCGACTGATTGACAGGTCGATCTCTACTTGTTGCTTGTCTCTGGATAGGACTAAAGATTTTGTTGCAATTTATTGTAAAACAGTAGTGTAAAATATATGTACTAGAGTAAACATTTGCTTTGATGGATTAAATAGCGAAGCTATTATATTTGCTAGCTACGGTTATAGCTGCATCTAAATATTGTATTCTTTAAATTGAAAAATGACACGGGGTTCGATTCCCGTGTCCAGGTGTAATTTTTCAATTTAAAGAATATAACAATTTTTTTGTCAGTAGGGTATGTACTGACTATCGACTATCCGTATGTTTATTGTTGTTTTCTGTTTTAATCCTCTTCACTGATAGAAAATAATCTCTAGTTGCACACCTACAAAGTGATCTCTCCGTTGCGTAACCCGACTTGGATCGGGACATTAAACTGCATCGTTAGGTTTTAAACCACGTCGCAAGGAATGGGGACCATTTGGAAGTGGATAATGCAACTTGTTGGAATGTCATCTCGCCTGATGAGACAATTCGGTTCAAATCCTCGGGGAAATCAAGGCGCATTTAGCGTCTGTGTTATCGCTGCTGTTGGTTAAAGAGGTTCCTTGGAAGTTAAGGCGCGTCTACATTATGCTGTTGGTTAAAAGGTTCCTCGGAAGTTAAGGTGCGTCTACATTATGCTGTTGGGTAAAGAGGTTCCTTGGAAGTTAAGGCGCGTCTAGATTATGCTGTTGGTTAAAGAGGTTCCTTGGAAGTTAAGGTGCGTCTACATTATGCTGTTGGGTAAAGAGGCTCTTTGGAAGTTAAGGCGCGTCTACATTATGCGGGGATACGTGCTACAGCCCAATTTCCATAGTTAGGGTCGTTTACAAAATACTAACAAATTATTTAGGGCCAAAATCAATATAACTTAGGATATTACTAGTGTTGTTTTATATTTATTGATAATTAATACCTATCAAAAGTGACAGCTTCAGAACAAATTACTTGACGCATGAACATATTATTATTATTATTATTATTATTATTAGCACCGCGTCTTACTACCCGTTCGGGTTATACCCACTTACGCTAATGTGTAATGGTAGGGTGATTGTGAGATGAAATGGAGGACCTACAGTTTAACGTGGAATCCGAACCATGGTGGAGGCCTGGCATTCCCCACATTCACAAGATGTCTTGTCAGAGGTTAAGGAAGGGTTTGGTAATCATGAACATATTAAATTATATCAACTTTTCTAGCTGTCAGATAAGGGCCTTTCTTTGAAAATTGGATTTAGGTCACCTTAAATCGTGACGCTAGTTTGGTATTACTTTAACTTTTATGTGTGCGAGTGTTCATTCAACATGGCGACAGCTAAAAAGTGTTTAAAGTGTGAAACAAATAAGCTCGTTAAAATATTTATTACCACCTTTTGATTTACTTGTTTGGGTTAAACAATTATCTACTAGCTACGCTAATCGTTTAAGGAAGGTTATATTTATAGAAAATGTACTCGCATTTGCGTGGAGAGGAGAGTGGAAAACCATTTTGTAAGTACCATCCTCAGAGCACCCGACCAAGATTCGAACCTCGACCTCCTCGTCATTAGCCGTCTAGTCTACTAAGAGAGTAGCGCCTTAGACCATGTGGCCACTGAAGTGGGTGATAAAATCGTATTACATACAAAGATTACATGTATGGCTATATATTTTCTATATAGTTTCGATTAAATTTTAAGAACTTGTTTTATGGTGTCAATCAGCTGTTTCAATCCCTCGTCAAGGAATGGTGTCACCAGGACACCCAGCCTGTTGTTGACTCTATCCAAGAGCTCCTTGTTGGTTTCGAAGCATTGTTTAGTAAACCAGACCTTCATCTTTCTGAAGAGAGTGTGTAATCCTTGGTGTCAGGTCCGGGCTGTAAATGGAGGTGGTTGGAAATCTTCCAGTTGAACTGCTCGCTGCCTTTGTGCGAGCCGCAGTGTGGGACCGCGTATTTTCGTGCACGAGAACGACGCCCTTGGTGAGAGCTCCACGCCTTTTGTTTTGGACCGACTTCCGAAACTTCTTCAGCGTTCCACAATAGGCCTATGACCTCGTAGTTTCAAAGAAAAGCAACCAATTCTGGGATGTCTGCAGATTGACATTGTTTTCATGTAATTATCGGTACCACAGGAGTGTAGTTACTGTAACTAATATAACTACACAAACACAACAATGTTCACAGTTTTTATTCATTCCAACTCCATCTGAGTAAAACGAGTGTGCCAATAGAACTCGAACCCGAGTCCACTTGAACAGACGTAGTTGGACGGGGCATTGCTTTTGATCCTGGGCTTCCACCAACATTTTCCCTCACAAGGTAGATTGGGCACTGCTATCTTGCACCACTACTTCCCTCACAAGGTAGATTGGGCACTGCTACCTTGCACCACTACTTCCCTCACAAGGTAGATTGGGCACTGCTACCTTGCACCACTACTTCCCTCACAAGGTAGATTGGGCACTGCTACCTTGCACCACTACTTCCCTCACAAGGTAGATTGGGCACTGCTACCTTGCACCACTACTTCCCTCACAAGGTAGATTGGGCACTGCTACCTTGCACCACTACTTCCCTCACAAGGTAGATTGGGCACTGCTACCTTGCACCACTACTTCCCTCACAAGGTAGATTGGGCACTGCTACCTTGCACCACTACTTCCCTCACAAGGTAGATTGGGCACTGCTACCTTGCACCACTACTTCCCTCACAAGGTAGATTGGGCACTGCTACCTTGCACCACTACTTCCCTCACAAGGTAGATTGGGCACTGCTACCTTGCACCACTACTTCCCTCACAAGGTAGATTGGGCACTGCTACCTTGCACCACTACTTCCCTCACAAGGTAGATTGGGCACTGCTACCTTGCACCACTACTTCCCTCACAAGGTAGATTGGGCACTGCTACCTTGCACCACTACTTCCCTCACAAGGTAGATTGGGCACTGCTACCTTGCACCACTACTTCCCTCACAAGGTAGATTGGGCACTGCTACCTTGCACCACTACTTCCCTCACAAGGTAGATTGGGCACTGCTACCTTGCACCACTACTTCCCTCACAAGGTAGATTGGGCACTGCTACCTTGCACCACTACTTCCCTCACAAGGTAGATTGGGCACTGCTACCTTGCACCACTACTTCCCTCACAAGGTAGATTGGGCACTGCTACCTTGCACCACTACTTCCCTCACAAGGTAGATTGGGCACTGCTACCTTGCACCACTACTTCCCTCACAAGGTAGATTGGGCACTGCTACCTTGCACCACTACTTCCCTCACAAGGTAGATTGGGCACTGCTACCTTGCACCACTACTTCCCTCACAAGGTAGATTGGGCACTGCTACCTTGCACCACTACTTCCCTCACAAGGTAGATTGGGCACTGCTACCTTGCACCACTACTTCCCTCACAAGGTAGATTGGGCACTGCTACCTTGCACCACTACTTCCCTCACAAGGTAGATTGGGCACTGCTACCTTGCACCACTACTTCCCTCACAAGGTAGATTGGGCACTGCTACCTTGCACCACTACTTCCCTCACAAGGTAGATTGGGCACTGCTACCTTGCACCACTACTTCCCTCACAAGGTAGATTGGGCACTGCTACCTTGCACCACTACTTCCCTCACAAGGTAGATTGGGCACTGCTACCTTGCACCACTACTTCCCTCACAAGGTAGATTGGGCACTGCTACCTTGCACCACTACTTCCCTCACAAGGTAGATTGGGCACTGCTACCTTGCACCACTACTTCCCTCACAAGGTAGATTGGGCACTGCTACCTTGCACCACTACTTCCCTCACAAGGTAGATTGGGCACTGCTACCTTGCACCACTACTTCCCTCACAAGGTAGATTGGGCACTGCTACCTTGCACCACTACTTCCCTCACAAGGTAGATTGGGCACTGCTACCTTGCACCACTACTTCCCTCACAAGGTAGATTGGGCACTGCTACCTTGCACCACTACTTCCCTCACAAGGTAGATTGGGCACTGCTACCTTGCACCACTACTTCCCTCACAAGGTAGATTGGGCACTGCTACCTTGCACCACTACTTCCCTCACAAGGTAGATTGGGCACTGCTACCTTGCACCACTACTTCCCTCACAAGGTAGATTGGGCACTGCTACCTTGCACCACTACTTCCCTCACAAGGTAGATTGGGCACTGCTACCTTGCACCACTACTTCCCTCACAAGGTAGATTGGGCACTGCTACCTTGCACCACTACTTCCCTCACAAGGTAGATTGGGCACTGCTACCTTGCACCACTACTTCCCTCACAAGGTAGATTGGGCACTGCTACCTTGCACCACTACTTCCCTCACAAGGTAGATTGGGCACTGCTACCTTGCACCACTACTTCCCTCACAAGGTAGATTGGGCACTGCTACCTTGCACCACTACTTCCCTCACAAGGTAGATTGGGCACTGCTACCTTGCACCACTACTTCCCTCACAAGGTAGATTGGGCACTGCTACCTTGCACCACTACTTCCCTCACAAGGTAGATTGGGCACTGCTACCTTGCACCACTACTTCCCTCACAAGGTAGATTGGGCACTGCTACCTTGCACCACTACTTCCCTCACAAGGTAGATTGGGCACTGCTACCTTGCACCACTACTTCCCTCACAAGGTAGATTGGGCACTGCTACCTTGCACCACTACTTCCCTCACAAGGTATATTGGGCACTGCTACCTTGCACCACTACTTCCCTCACAAGGTATATTGGGCAGTGCTACCTTGCACCACTATTTCACTCCCAAGGTAGATTGGGCAGTTCTATTCTAACTCAACCTAATCCAACCTTACCTTGTCCCC
This sequence comes from Timema shepardi, assembly GCA_902151425.1. NCBI lineage: Eukaryota > Metazoa > Arthropoda > Insecta > Phasmatodea > Timematidae > Timema > Timema shepardi. The sequence goes on from CABFVX010002017.1 coordinate 67,105, forward strand.
CTCCTCTAACTGAAAATTAATTGTACCTCGGACATATTTTACGGGCTATCAAACGTTCTTATGGATGGTTTATACTGAGCTGGTCTTCTGGTGATTTATTGTTGTTTGGTTGTTTTTCTAATTAATATTCTACTATGAAGTGCCCAATACTCTTGTTTACAATTCCTTCTAGCCTAATCAACTTGCTCAATCAACCAATCTCTCGCATTCAAGTGCCTAATCCACTAATCTCTCACATAAACCACCTTCCCACTTGAACAGAGTTGATTCTCTCGTTTTGCATTGTGTGAAAGCACCTTCAGGCCTCTGCTCACAACAAAGGAGTATAGCCGAATAAAGATAACAAAGAAGTATAGGCTAATAAGGATAACAAAGGAGTATAGCCGAATAAAGATAGATTTAATAGCCAAGCTATTATATTATTGTTAATTACGGTTACATACTCGTCTAAATCTCATATTCTTCAAATTGAAAAAGTCACTTGGATACGGGAATTGAACCCAGAACATTTGCTTAGTACGTTAATGCTCTAACCACTGAGCTATCCAGGAGTCATCTCGTATCCAAGGTCATTCTTCGCTCATATTTTAAGGCAGATTCAGTGATGGACGTGTGGAAATCGTCAGTTTAACATGAGTGATACCTGTCAGACAACGCAACCACCTTCGACTCGTTGCTTGTAGGTGACAATTTCCGCTCGTCCATTACAGACTGCCTTAAAATATTAGTGAAGAGTGACCTTGAGAACGGGATGACTCCTGGATAGCTCAGTGGTTAGAACTTTGGCGTACTAAGCCAAAGGTCCCGGGTTAAATTACCTTGTCCAAGTGTCGTTTTTTAAAATTTAATGAATACTAATAAAGATATTTTTATAGTGCTACCCTCAGACTATATCAGCATGTTTTATAATTACATGAGGCTAATATAGCCTATCGTGGGGACGTATGATGGGATGTTTAGTTATTATTTTGTCCACCATGTCTTACTACCCTTCCGGACTACACGCATTCTAACCACTCTAATTGTGTTAGGATGAGAATGGTTGAGCGTATAGTAAATGTACACGCATTTGCGTGCAGAGTGGAAAACTCTTTTGGTAGATCAAGGCTCATTATATTCGACCGGGATTTAAACCTTAACTTCCACATTAGTGGTAAAACCCTTCTAGACCAATCTCACATTTTTAGCCTACGATGTGGGTAATTTTTATTTGGATGTTATATTCCACTCATAATCATCATCATCACCGACTGTTTCCAGTGGTCGAGTCAATTTAGAAAAATGCCTCCATCTTCCTCTTTCCTTCCACCACTCTTCTCCTTTGTGTGATTTCATTATTCTCCTCTCACTTGCCCACTTGCTGTTTTATACTCCTCCCATCTCTTTCTTGGTCTCCCTTGTGGACTTCTTCCTACATACTTCATCTTCCTCATTCTCTTTGGTATTATCTTTCCTTTCCATCCCCATAAAATGAGTATAGACCACACAATCTCACCCCTGCTTCCTCTACTGTCTCGTGTACTCCCTGTACCTCAGCTCTTGACCAGAAATCCTGTTTCTCCTCGTGAAAGCTAACATACTCGTCACAAAGTTCATTCCCGTGGCCTCCACTTTCCTAGTCTCTCTGACATTCAATGCTCATGTTTCTGTAGCATATGTGACATTGGGTACAAAGTACGCCTTATACAGCACTTCCTTACACATAAAGGGCACTTCTCTTCCACTTAATAGGGTTACATATAAAATTACAAACCTATATTTTATCAAAGAGTATAAGCGCACACTTGCACTCCTCTATTTAAAGGTAGAATAGATCCCCCTTTTCTTAACATGTTTTGAGATCATTCGAGTTAAAGATAGTCGTGCAAATTCAGCCCTAACAATCCTAAGGAAGGATGGGGGGATGGGGGATTTGAGTTCACAAATCCATCTTTTATATTATCAATGTACGGTATTGTACTAGTTTGAAACTGAATTAACTTTTATGCCTAAATAAATAAACAAACAGATATTTAAAATAAAAAGGTGGGCAGGAGGAGCCCCAACCAACCAAATACAAGGAAAGGATTAAAGCGTAATTTTCACTTATGAGAAAAATGTATTAAATACACAATAAAAATCTCACTTATCACGCTTTTTCGCCAGTATGGTGACTGATTTTAACTTAATTTTAAAATAAACATTAAATTGACACCGTGAATTGGCCTCATAGAAGAATAGCTACTAACCAATTTCATAACAAAACATTTTTTTATAAATAAATAAATTTAGTTCAAAAATCCTCGTGATTATTAAGCGGGCTGAGATAAGGGGTTGCTCAATTATTATACATTTGAGTTGTTCATTTTCCTCTTTCTACAATCGGATCAATATGGTTAGTACACTTTGTTCTTTAAAAAGATGGCTTAGCCTTGATTTATGATTGGTAAAACTGCGGACCTGCCAGGATCCGAAACAGGCTCTTATTATACTCATACTACTTATTTTATTATCTACCAAGAGTTAGCTTATTATTATTATTAGCATCGCGTCTTACTACCCGTTCGGGTTATACGCATTTAAGCTAATGTGTAATAATAAGGTGATTGTGAGATGAAATGGAGGACCTACAGTTTAACGTGGAATCCGAACCATGGTGGAGGCCTGGCATTCTCCACATTCACAAGATGTCTTGTCAGAGGTGAAGGAAGGGTTTGGTAATCAGATAAATCTGGGCCGGGACCGAGGATTGAACCCCGGCCGCCAGCACAGAAGTCTGACGCCTTACCCCAAGACCGCCAGGTCACCTTGAAGGGTTAGTTAAACTACTTTAACATGCAAGTCAGATATGAGTGGGCTTAGATTGTTACGTTAAGCACCTCGATTAAAATAATTACCAAAATCGATGTAGAACCATAATTTATTCTCTCTATATACTCCTTTGTGATTATGTTTGTTTACTACAGTTGAACTAAAACCATTAAGACATTCTCTCTATATAATAAACTCCTGTATGGCTTTATTTGTTTACCGCAATTGAAGTAAACATTGATGCGATAAATACATAAAGAACACCCTCGACCTAACGTGAAATTTTATTTTAATTATAGTTGACTCTTAAATAATTAAGTATAGCCTGCTTCAGTGGCCGCATGATCTAAGGCGTCACTCTTGTATTAGGCTAGTCTGCGATGACAGGGAGGTTGGTGTTCAAATACCAGTCTGTTGTACTAGGGGTGATTTTTCCAAAATTAGTTTCCATTCTCCGTGGGAACACTTAATTTAAATTCAACCTTCCTCATCCATATCTCATTAGAGGATTAATTAGTACACATGCGTATAGCCTGAACATTAATAGACGCGGTGCTAAAATAAAAATAATTGTTCATTACATTCAAACATCTAATAAACACCGTTTGATTTCATTGTGTATTCAGTAATACAAAAAACCTCTAATAACACTCTTCATTTGCTCTATAAAAACTGTATCTCAAATGAAATCTAATTTTAAATTTAATGACGTAAATTTTCTGTTGTGGTGGGTGGGTTTAGAAAAAACTCCATAAACATCGCTGCTTTGCTTACGTTTTGTAAATTAAATATTTAACACAACGTCCTACAGCATAGATTAATTTTGCCACCCCAACAACAGCTGTTACTATTTTATAATTAAAAACATTAGGTTGATTAAAATCTTATTGTGGCTATAAGGAGATATTTCATGATTATAGTGCTAAATAATTGCCAAGATATTATATATTTTAAATTTCTGTTAGCTTATTCGAGGGAGTATACACCCCAGTTTTCTCACGAATGGACAACCTTCTTATCCTGACTGATTCCCTTACGAACCTTTCTTATAATCTTCACCAAAGTGTAATCAAGTAAGGTAAAGCTACCTTTCAGGTTAAACAAAGTATTTAGTCGCACCACGTGTTTTAATTTATTTTTAAAACTAGTTCGTGCTAGGGGATGCACTACAATCCAAATCTGATTCCAAGACATATTAGTTTGGACTAGGCCGAATTAACACATACAGCCGCTTGTAGGATAAATCTATAGGCTTATAGCCTGATGTTTTTAGGCAATACTAGTTTTCATCCTTATTAACCCATACGATGAATCGACCTTGAACATGTTTCATCATTTACAGTTCACGGGCAAATGTTGCTAGATAACCTAACATAACTTAACCTAAACATGGTTTGCTTGGCCTAGTAAAATTATATGTCATGCAAATTTATCCTATGAGTTAGGCCAAAATGTTAGGATTAACTAATTTAAACTAGGTTAAACTATTCAGCGATTTAAACTGCTATACGATCCGCGTGGTGGGTAGGCTGGGGAGCATAGTTGCCACATAGCGGGAGTTTGTGCATTAACACTATGCAAGCATACTCAGTGACTGTCGAGAAATCTGGCAACGTGCATCGGTTGCTATGACAATTACCCTTCACGGATTGGTCGAGCATGTGACGAGCCCCCACTCCGGCTACGCTGAACTCAATGGATGGTTACAGATAATAACAAAATGAGACCTTCTACCAGTGGACACACGTACAAAGGTGATAGTCTCGTCTTGTCTGGATGTACAAAGATTTCGAAGTGTTTGCATCCCTGCCCGATTTATTAATTATTATTCTTGAACGGTTTCCCCACTCTCAATCTACGTGGGTGGGTGTGTACTTTCTATAAAGTCTACATTTCGTGAACTTATCCCAGTAGTGTAAAAATATGGGTAGCCCGAATGGGCTGTAAGGCGTGAAGCACGAGCCATGGAGGGAGGGGTATGAGCAGATACTTCTATTTCAGTGTAATGCAATAAATTAATATAAAAGGTTTTCTTTTAACATTATAAAGGACCTACTATAGGGGCCTATAGCTTATATTCGATTAGTGATTCACTTTGACATTTCACACCAATTAGATTATCGAGGTAAAATTTAGTTAAACTTACATTTACTGATGGTAATTTAATTTGTAGCATTTAATGGGGTCATTCCATTCCTTTGTATTGTCTTCGTAAGTATTAGAGCATTTTAAAATCCCAGATTTTTTTTTCCGAACTTTGAATTTATAAACCTCAAGGTATTGCATTTTTCCTATTACTGGTATAGTATATTATTTGTAACTAGCTGTGGGCTTTGTCTTCTAACCCAGTGTGTTTCGATTTGCTCTGTTGGCTTAAGTTAGTTTGTAAAGTTTTTGTACTTAAGATGCGCTTGTGTTTCCATCACAGTGTACGATGGCTCGAATTATCAACTCCACACTAACACTGTCGCTCCCAAATACAAACCTTCACCCTCCAACTACATTTTCCTTTCACAACCAAGTTACACTTTTAGAATTAGAGGTTATGATCTGTGACTACAGATTGGTACTTTAGGCATTAACAAGCCACCTACTCCCTCTGAAAGTCGCTTCTGACATTCAGAGCGAGTAGTTCAAGGCAATCAAGGGAGCGAATGTATTTAAGATAAAGCTAACAATATTTTTTTAAGGCTAACTAAAACTCTGTAAAATAAAAAATATGGTCATTTTATTATGGGTCGCTAAGAACTCAATTTATCCGACACTGAGCCTTACCCTGATTTATTTTCCCACGCGCTTTATTAATAACTCGCTTTGCTCTTTGGGAGCTCCACCCCCAAACCCCCAGCGAGTTTTCTTTGCAAGTGGATGTAAACTAATGTAATTCCAGAGCCGTTTTTTGATAGGTCTTACCGTTTAGCTACAAGAGACCTCCAAAGAAAGGTCCGCACAGACCTTAAAGTTGCTCCGCCATTTTGAATTTTTTTTTCGGGGGTAAAAATTAAAATTATTAACTTTTTGGAATTTTCCCGTTGGTTACAGGCCAGAAGCCAAATTTCAAGTTTCTAGCTCATCTGGAAGTGGATAAACATTAATATCAGTGAGTGAGTCAGCCATGTGGCTTTATAGTAGTATAATACTCGCTAATAGCGACAATATATATTTTATGTGTCAAAAATAGCTACAGCTGTCAAAATAGACGTCACCTGAATATATTTACTTTTTTTTTATAGCACCTACCTTATTAACCGTTCGATCTCTACACTTATGTAATAATTCCACAAATGGTGTTTGGGTTTAGGAAGATCATACTTATAGGAAGTGTATCCACATTTGCGTGGGGAGAAAGAGTAGAAAATCATTTCTGAAAAAAAAAACTCCTTCAATACACTCAACCGAGATCCAAACCTTGATCTCCCCGTCATCGGCAGTCTAGTCTATCGCGATAGTAGTGCGTTAAACCACATGGCCACTGAAGCGAGTAATATCTACTTTGCTTTTCTTGTAATTGGATATTTGAAGTATTCTATAGAAATACAAAATTATGTTTATGTGGTCAACATTGATAACAGCTTACTATTTTATTAATATTATTTTATAAGTATTGATAATATCTATAAAAAGTGGCAGTAAAAGCTTACATGACTTGTATGAATACGTGAAATAAGTTCTAGCATCGTTTTCTTGCTGTCAGGTGTTCATTCGTAACATAAACTAGCAGCATAACTGATCATATGCCTGAAGAAAGATACATCTGACAGGTTTAAGAACACTGGACTAAAGCCCAGCTAACTTACATAGCATGGACCTGTAGTTCTCAAATAGGTAACGTAGCTTAGGAGTATCATTTTAACGTAGTTATTTGAGGCTTTCCCCCCGACGTCTTTTGACTCCTGTTGATGTTGAGTTGCGGGAGATCCCTCAAAGGTATACACCTTCTTCCCAGTTCTTGTCTTGACAGTACGTGTTCTTAATGATGATACCGCGGGGCCATATCGATCCACATGTTCAACAGTGTCACTGTCTCCACCACGTCATTCCACTGGTGTTTCATTTGCTTGACTCGTACATCATCTGGAACTGCCTGCGTGTACTCTTCATCTGGAACTGCCTGCGTGTACTCTTCTTCTGGAACTGCCTAAATGCACTCTTCATCTGAAACTGCCTGCGTGTACTCTTCATCTGGAACTGCCTGCGTGTACTCTTCCCGTGGAACTGCCTGAATGTAGTCTTCTTCTGGAACTGCCTGAATGCACTCTTCATCTGGAACTGCCTGCGTGTACCCTTCCTCTGGAACTGCCTGCGTGTACTCTTCCTTTGAAACTACAGGCATGTACTGTATTCATCTAGACTCAGCTGGAGATGGAAAGGAGGAGTCATTTTTTTTGTTTTTAAATTAGATAAAACGTTAGTAAGTTAAAATGACCGTTACAATCATCTGTAGTTGAACATGTCAGAAATGTATTATGCAAAGTAATGTATAAAAACTATGCACACCATGAAATGTGGCTCAAACTATTTTAAAGACCTGACCTCCTAAAGGCAAAAGTCAAATATCCAGTAGTTCATAGCTAATCAACCATTAATTTGAAAGGCATTTAAAGCCTTAACACAGTAAGATAAAAAAAACAGTTATATAAAAATCTAATTTTTATAAGTTGGTGTAAATATTTAATAATTTAGAAACTATTCAGTCAGTCATATTGAAATATTTATACCTAATCTATAGCATGCTATTACAAATATAAAAAATCAAATACTTGCAATTAATAGATTTGGAAAATTTGATAGGCCTACATCTAATTTCATCAGTTAAAATAGCTTTTAAAGGAAGTTAAAATAAAATTCCTTTTTGAAATCGAAATACAATTATAATAAGTTTTGTTGATTTTTATTTAGTCCTCCAAAATATTGTTGGGAGAGTGTCCAATTTCTTAAAAATTGGTGACCTGGTGGTCTAGACGTAAAGTGTCAGAATTATGTGCTCGGGGCCTGGGGTTAAATTCTCGGTTCCGGCACAGATTTATCTGATTGCCAAACCCTCCCTTCACCTCTGACAAGACTTGTATTAATCACAACTTGTGAATGTGTAGAATGCCAGGCCTCCACCGTGGTTCGGATTCCACGTAAAACTATAGGTCTTCCATTTCATCTCACAATCACCCTACCATTACACATTAGCATAAGTGCGTACAACACGAACGGGTAGTAAGATGCGGTGTTAATAATAATAATTTCCTTTATTATAGTGCCGGCCAACAGTCGTAAGACCCTTAACAAGCCAGCACTGAAAAGTACACAATTACCTTACAAAGAAGATAAGATAAACAATAATAGCTAAATAATTACTTAGGCCTATACTGATGATTAGCTACGAAAAAAATAGTAATTAATAATAATCAATAAGAATAAAAAATAGCAATAATAACAAATAACTAAAGAGTAGTTAAAAGCAGTAACAGTATGCAAAAAATAAATCAGAATATTGTAAATTTAAATATTATAGGCAGAACCTCTAAATGATAAATTATTAATATGAGATGTCATTAAATAAGTTTCTGAGTTTAGCTTTTCTCTTATGATAGAAATCGAATTCGACAAATCTAAACTGAGCGCTATGGATACAATGACTTATAGGGCTCACCTTCTGAGGAAAACACCAAGATCATTAATATAAAGGGTGCAAACTATGTTTTCATCACCCAATTTATAAGTAAAAAGGAAAGGATTAGTTTTCCTAGTAAAAGTTATAGATTTGGTCTTAGATTTATTAATAGATATTATATTTTCAAAAGATCATTGTGGAACACCATTTACATCATTTTGTAAAGCTTTACAACGTGCGAGTGATTTTATAATTTTAAATAACTTTACATCATCAGCAAAGAGTAAATAGTAACTAATTAGATGTGTTCAAATACTTACCAATGTCATCAATAAACACATTAAAGAGATGGCTAAAATGTATTTGAGGTGAGTGAATCATTTTTAATAGTGAATGATCTTTCATGCAAATAACTGCTGAACCATTTTATATATAAGTGAGAAAGTCCAATATTACCAAGTTTAGAGAGAATAATACTATGCTGACATAAGTCAAATGGCTTACTTTGGTCAAAATAAATAGCATCAATTGACCTTGGGTTGAAACTTGAGGGGCAACATGTTCAAGAAATTCTATTAAATTATTAACAATAGATTTATTTTATAGAGCCATCTTGATTATCTGAATGTTTATTTTTAAGGTGGTGGGAAGTATGCTCATTTATGATTTTCTCAAATACTTGGGAGAAAGTGTTTAAGAGAGAAATCGGTCTATAATTACAAGCATTTGTTTTTGCCCCTTTTTTATAAATATATATGACAACAGATTGTTTCCATGTAAGAGGAAAAGTTTCATTTGACAGGCTAATGTTAAAGATATAGGCTAACAAATGGCTAAAATGCTGGCACAGCCTTTAACAATAAAACATGGAATTACATTTGTCCTAGCACATCTAGAAGAACTCAATAGTAGTAGTAATAATAATAATAATCATCTTAGAAATTGTAAGTTGTCGTATACTTCTTTTGAGTAGGTTTGAAAATTTACCATTTTTAAATAATTTACAATGAGTGTAAATCGGATGGAGGACAATTTGAGCAGCTGCATACATCTTGGGCGGTAACGGCATGACGTTGCAAGATAAAAAGTTCAACTTCTTCAGAGATTCAGCACATTTTAAATTTTGTCCCGTGACATCGTGTGAGGTAGAACTCAACCTTTCAAATTATAAAAAACATATTTGAAAATATAACCCATTTCACTCCTTTGAATATATAAATGTATCTAGTGACACGCTTAAGTGATCAAATTGGCTCAGGCTGGAGTGTCGATGATGGGGAGTTCGGGGTTTGATCTTATTCCGGTGTGCCTAAGGTTGTTTTACTAAATGGTTTTTACACTCTCCTTCCACGCAAATGCAGATACATTTCCTCTAAATTAAGCCTTCCCAGCTCATAACACACATAATAGATGTGTGTATAACCCAAATGAATAGTGAAACTTGGTGCTAAAAAAAATGTGAATTGGCTGTTAGGTAATAAAATAGTAAATAGTAAAATCATTTTTATTGTGTGATTTATTATTAAGTGCCTACTCTGGTGCATGGATACCATATTTTTCATGTCTATTTGCCTACCTATTTTAAACATTTTTGGTGCCTAAGTATCCACTCTCTAATACTAAAGCTTATGTATTTTGGTATTTTAAAATAATGTAATAAAGTAAAATGCTATGAGTTAAAATTATATGTCCAACCCGGCTAGATGATATGACTCCAGTGTATTCTGAACTAATTTTATTTTGTTTGCTAAATCTTCACTTGATGTTCCTCAAACTTACTTGATTAATCTAGGGTCGCGCGAACAACCCGGATTAAGGATTATACCAATCTTCAATTTAGCTTAAACAGCATCGTCTTTGTCACACAGGGAGATTGGTTGATCACCAAGACAAGATTGAATATATAGCCCCAAGCCCAACACATCTAGTGGAGTCTTGTTAGGGATATAGATTTTGAACATAAACTAGGTTTTTATTAATGACAAATGCAACTCATTTATATTGTTTTGATTAATTATTTTATCGGTATTGATACTTTGACCAAAATGAAAGCTGTAAAACAGGAATAGCCAGACTTTTTGATCCAAGAATCTACTCCAGAGAAGGAAGATACTTTGCGATCTACTATGGAACCATAGGCTAATATTGTTTGTTTCTTTGGTAAAAAATTAATAGCCCATTTTGTGTTGTTTTAATAGTAAAATTACAATGCATATAAGTTTTTCACACACTGAAACTAAGTTTTTTTATCAAACCATATTGTATATAAGATTTCTCTGAGAAAGGTATTTTTTTTCTCACTAAACACATGACTTTGAACTTGCTGCATGACACCGCACTGTCTTAAGATAGATTGTAGAATGAAAGTTCAGAACTGCTCTGTCATAAACGAAGGAAGGATTGTAAATTGTCATCAGTCAGTCAGCTTCGATATTTCTATTCTCTAATGTTGATATGAGAAAAATCTGAAAACACTCTCTTTCATTTTCTTTCTCTCAATATTTTTACTTTCTCCCTTACTTATAGAGAAAGTATTGTGATCGTCAAAAAATTTAACTTGAGATTTTGATGAATGTCGACGTTCCATAATCCCCCGAATCAGAAAAAGTGGTTTTCGTAATGCCGTTTGTCTGTCTGTACCTCGGGCTAGAGCCTAAACTATTTCACCGATTGGGCTAAAACTTAGTATCTAGGGTTTTCGTAGGGCTCCCCCGAGGAGTTTTTAGAATTGGATATCTAACTATAAAATTAAGGGTAGTTTCCTTAAGGGCTAAAAGAGAAAAAAATCCATTCTATCAAAATCGGCTCTAACGGTTTTGATTAAATTTCATTTATAAATTTTGATCAATATTCCAAACAAAATGGCTACTCTCAATTTTTCGTCAAGAGTTTCGTACTGATGCATAAATTCTAATCGATCGATTAGGAGAGCGACCAAACTAACAGCCGTGGTCGACCGATATTTCGCGATCGACTGTTTGGCCACCTTTGCTGTATTATTATTATTAGCACCACGTCTTACTACCCATTCGGGTTGTACGCACTTACGCTAATGTGTAATGGTAGGATGCATGTGAGATGAAATGAAGGACCTACAGTTTAACGTGGAATCCGAACCACGGTGGAGATCTGGCATTCCTCACATTCACAAGATGTCTTGTCAGAGGTGAAGGAAGGGTTTGGTAATCAGATAAATCTTTGCCGGGACCGAGGATTAAACCCCGGACGCCACCATAGAAGTCTTGACACCTTACCCCTAGACCACCAGGCACCACCTTTGCTGTAGAAAATACGTATTGACATATGAATATATGGAAGTAGCTATAGTGGCTTTTTAGATGTCATTTACCACAATTTCACTATATTATATTTATCTGTATTGTATCATCCTGTTGGTTTAAATGCTCGACCAGTATTGAAACCCTGACTCTCAAATGAAATGTAAACAATCAGACAACGACAGACCGACCGTGTATCTGTACGAGTCAACAAGGCAGCGGGGACCCCTTGATTCAATCCTCGGGGGCTGTTGTTGCGGCTGGCCATGTCCACACAGCGCGGGCTTCGTCACGGCACTTTACAAGGCCCAATGGAATTGATAGGAAATTGACCATGAGAAGTAAACATAGCGTTGTTCTTCGGTGCAACAACCGACCATGTCCTATTGCCAAGCATGTGAGCCCCTCCCGAGTTTGTATTGTTATTTATTGTAATGATAAAACTAAAATAAAACCTTTCTGTAATCATTGGAGGTAGATGAGAACAAAACCTGGCTGCTGTGTTGATTATGAGAAGTTCGACACTCCCCTCGCTCATAGCTCAATTCATGAGTTTGTGATGTATACATTCATTAACCAACATTAAGCCCTCACTGGTATTTATGTGCTCATCCACCTGGCTAGGATGGGCAAGTATCGGCTTGTAAGTAGTTAGTGTGTACATTAATCCATATTAAGTGATGTCAAGAGCAGTATTTATGTGTAGTGTAGGAATAGCTGCCGTTGATTTGTTGTCCTATTCATCTACCGGACTAGGATGAGCAAGTATCTGTTCGAGAGGGAGTTATTTTGTTCGAGTGTACATGAATCCATGTTAAGAGTATTATTTATGCGTGTAACTAAGGAAACAAGAGTTGGTACTCCACTCAGAAGTTCAACTGGAGCTGTGCAGGATTAGTTTAAAGGATCAGTAGAGGAACATAACAAACCTTTTCTTTCAAGCACCTTTACGTCATGAGCATTCCCCGTGCTCTGAGGCATCCATGATCGCTGGTTTTTAACTCCTGCTGCAGGCGGAAGTCGTCGACCTGTCTTCACATACGGACTCGGGGTTGTTCTTTACTCATTCCAGCTGATTTCTTTTTTTGTTTAATGTACAGCACAATCATAGGGCCAGTTGATATTTTAAAAGTACTTAGTTACTAACCCAATTGTTTCCAGGCTGGGGGTTGCGACCCATTTCTTGATCGGTATGTTTCAGGTGGGGTTTCAATTCTCGTTTACAAAATAGCTTTACGTTTACTTTTGGTAATTATGATCAGGTGAGTTTTCGATATTGACTTGGTTACGTCTTGATATAGAAAGCTTAAGATCAAGTAGTTCTGACCAAGTTGCAGTGATAAAATTATTTTTAGATGTTTTTCCTAAACAAAAATGGTGGTTGGGGTGGATTAGATCCAACAGCTGAGTGTAAAATATCTATTAAAGACCACCCTCAGCACACCCGATCGGGATTCGAAACCCTTTATTTCCCTGTCATCAGCAGTCTAGTCTATCGACTTAGACCATGCGGCCACCAATGCAGGTAACCAAGGTTTGATCCCAAACATTCACAATTGGGTTGATTTTTACAAAACATGGCTTCCTATCCTTCAGAAAAGGTGTTTCAATTTTGTCTACAGTTCCATTTCTCTTTCTACTCTTTGGTTGCCAAGGTCATTGATAACCAGGATTGATCAAGAGAGTAACTAAAAATAAACCTGTCGAGTGCATTATTTGAACACACGACTTACTAACCTAACCTAGATTAACGCACTTTTAACATTCCGTTAACCTGTGAAATGAGCCTAGACTCCTGAGTCATGATTGCAGCTGGCTGGATCAAATTCTGAAACAAAAATGGTAATAGCCCTCTTTTTTACCAACCATTGTATACATTAAAATTTTAATAACAGCTGCAGAATGATGTTTCACTCTCTTGAATCCTATATTAATTAGGTATTAAAGTTTACGGTACAGCTGGCCGATTAAAATAAAGTAGAACTATAATCAATCGAACAAAACTATTAGAGTTATTTTTGAGAAAAAATTATAGATTTTTTACCGAATCCAGTAGAAAGTGTTTATATCATTTCATTTATCTTTTGAATCAAGAGAAGACTAGATGTATAAAAGTATTGGTCTTCCTTCGAATGTATATCAAATTTGGCAATGCTGGGCTGTCGTTGTTGCCAGTAATTGGTGCTTCTTCCTCCAACACAGTCGTAAAGTCACAGTCTCTCGTGTTCATAATAGCTAGCTCAAAAACATTCACTAAATAAACACTCATATTTTATTAGTACTCTGTTTTGGAAAATATTTGTCATTGATCATGTTAATATTTTGTGTCTGTGTTGGTTGTGTGTTTTGTTTTCCCCATAAGGTTGTGGAATTAAAGTTTTATGTGTATATTAATATATTTATTTGAATAATAGTGTGTTGTTAGCAGTTAAAATTTAACATACATAATGTAATCTCCGGCTTGTTACAAACAATTACATTCCAAGAGGAAAGCATTATGTAGTAAAGAAAGAGCAATGGTGTTAAAAGTCTACACCTATTTTCGTTAAGACGGAACTTGTTCAGTAAATCAAGTGTAAATACAGAATGCAGAAGCTACAGGTGTGTCTTAAAAGTTAGTAATCTCTATTAAACAAGAATTCAAAACTAAGGGGATAGTACTGACACCAATCAAAAAAGGAAATAGCTGCACTCAAATGAAGCGTTTTGATAAATATGACACTTTTACTCGAGCAGAAATTCGCAGAAAGCTACATTCAATTTACCAGAACAACCCTAAAGAAGATTAAAGCTTTGATTGATATTGATAGTTAGTTATCTTCCTAATTTTCTGACTAAGAACAAGTAAATATGTAATTTATAAGATTTAGTGTAAAATGCATGTTGTAATATATTTGTTTGTATATTAATTATAAGGGAAAAAGCTTTATACATTAAACAGTTTAAACATAATTACGTGGGGAATAAACATACGTTAATAAACCTCAATCTTGAAAAAAAATATATGATGATGGAAATAGTTAATGTTTCTAGAAAAGGCTGTACACCGAGAGGAAATGTTTTTGCCTGTCAATTGAACCCTCGAATAGGCATGATCGATTCATAGGCTTTGAATCGATTCTCTGGATCGATCTAGATCAAGAGGCGTAGTATCGATTCAGGCAAAAGATCATTAGAAAGGGGGTGGCGTCAAAATATATTGAGTGGAGGGGTGAGGAGGAGTGGGGGCATCAAAATGCATTGGGGGGGAGGGGGGGAGGCAGTAAGAATGTATGACTTATTAAATGCCTCTGGAAGATAATTATATTATTTTTGTGGTAACCACAAAGAGCAGTGACATAAATATTGTGTGTGGTCTTACATACAATGTACACACTTTGTTTCTGTTCTGTTTTCCAATTTGTAAATAACTCCATGGGGCTAATTAATATTTTACGAAATACTTTCAAACTATTGACTTATTGGCCAACACGTCACCATAAATATATTACAGAATAAAAAAGGGGTGTGGTCATTTACAGAACCTAGACGTAAAAAGAGCAGATCAGTGGATTATTTTCTTCTCTTTACTAACTAAAGACAAATAATAACTAATTTAGAGCCAAAAATTGCAAGATTTGGTTTCGAAATTTTTCTAGAACTAATAGTCAACAAAAACATTTCCTAAAACAAACAAGATTAAATTTCCCTGAATCGATTCGAAGTTTTGATTTCTTTCGATCTTTTTTGAAATCGCTAGAAAAAGAATCGATACATGAATTAGATCAAGGCCTTTGAATTGATCCCACATAATTATTTTATTACGGCATCTACGCAAAAAAATAAACAACTTTTGTGACAGTTAAGTATGAAACATGTTGTAAAGATACCATTGTTCAAAGATATTTAACAAAACTAAGTGTAGATGTTATCTTTGATCAGAAGTCGGAAAAAGAAGTTTCTTACACTCAAGTTGTTTGTATTTTATAATAACACTATCAATGTTGTTATTTTCAGTTCTTGGGTGACAAATATCAAAGTCACATGAATTTTATTAATTTGGTGACATAAAGTGTAAACATGAATAAAAGTATAACAACAACATATACATTTATTGAATGTGTTCAAAATGATGGCATTTTACAATTATTTTATGAAAACACTACCAGATACTGGCTTCTTCCAAATGTACACATTGTTGTTAAATCCTGTATATATGAAAATTGAGCTGTACAAAAAAAAAATGCATCAGGCAAAAGTTTATTGTATTTTGTGCAATATAAGATTCAGTAAAAGAGTACACGCCTTGGTAGACTCATGGTCTAACGCATTACTCTCGCAGTAGACTAGATTTCCGAGGACGGGGAGATCAGGGTTCAATCCTGGTCAGGTCCATTGAGGGTTTTTTCCTAAATGGTTTCCCACTCTCTTTCCATGAAAATGTGGGTGAATTTTCTCTCAATTACATCTACGTCATCCCTAGCCCATTAGCGTAATTAGTACTTAGCTGTATAATCCAAACGGGTAGTAAGACGCGGTGCTAAAGAACAACAATAGGTTCCTATTGAAAAAACAGAGTTCACCTTGAAATGAGTTTGAATACATTCACAAAAAAATGATTTACCCCTTATTACGTCTCCTACGAAAGTACCACATGGCAATAAGAATACCTCTATCCATGTTCGAAATCAAACCGAGAGCTCTCTCAGAGCTTGGGAAGAAGACACATGTGAAAACCGGACCTGATGAAAACCTGACAGAAACCTGGTGCTACTTTCTTCTTCAGGTTTTAAACCGGTCCGGCGAAACCTGATAGTGTGAAAGGGCTGTTACCCCTCACTTCCCAACAAACTAATGTTAGAAGGTTTGGCAACCGGTAACAGAGAGAGAGAGCGAAGATAAATCTATTCTCCACAAGACCTGCTGTTAGCTCCCTCAGCTATGAAGTTAGGTGTAGTGCGCGTTTCTCTAAGTAGATCACGCTTCACACACAGGCTTGTCCAACCCTTGTCTGGGTTGTGTGTGACCGCTGTGTGAAGTGCCGCCCACCCCTGATTTGAGTCCCTGGGGCGACCATTTCCCTGGATGTAATCACGGCATTCCTACCCCCTTCTCCTCCGTAATACAATATCAACACGAACACGTCTAATAAAGTTGGTGCCTCACCCCTCTCTACCCCTCTCCATCCCTCGACAAACTGCCGGGGCGTGCGAGCAAAACAGTCGTAACTACAGTCTGATTTTCATAGGAGGCCTGAAAACTCATGTTGCCAATAACAATGGGGTTAGTAAAAAAATATCGCAGTTGTATTTATATTCCTAGTCCTTTTAGTCTATATTATAAAATGAAGAATTTGTTTGTCTGTCTGTCTGTTATGAATATTTCACGATATCTACCAGACGCAGAGAGCTGAAATTTTAAAAATCAGTAGCCCCTGTGTATGAACATGTGCCCCTCGAAGTCAGAATTTCAACATTTGGATTTGATTGTTTTTAATTCATTAAAAACTGGGTAGGAATAAATAAAACGAATATTTTTTTTGTCTGTCAATCTGTCTGTGTGAATCTAAGAAAAGGCAACACCGAGTACTTCTGTTGGTTAGTAATATAATGAGAAATTTTACAATAATCCACAAGAAAGTAGTTATTGGAAGCTTATGATAATTTTTTAATGGATATATCATATAAAACATATTTCTAATTTTAAATTTTAACGATTTTAAATCAATGTTGTCAGTTTAAAGTGGACCTGTTATAAAAATAAAGCCTTACATCTTCATTCCACCTCGCCTTACGCTGCAATCCACAGAGGTGGGAGTCGGGTTCTCGTCGATCTCACGGCTATTTTCATTCGATCGTGTGAGAAAACCACGCCATTTGAAGATGTTCAGCTCGCAAATATATCGGTTACCTTTAAATGATATTCGAGTGTAATCAAAATAACCTTGATCGGTCATATTCGGTAATGTTATAAGAAGTAGAAAGAGTTTAGACCAACATGAAAATGTACATTTTATTTATTATATTTTCTTTGTTTCCTATAAAGTTGAGTACACGAGTATTTTAGGAAGGTTGGTCTTAAGGAATAAATATAAAATGTATAGAAAAAAAGTAGTGGCTTATTGATGGACTTTTGTTGAGTCTATAGATAGATCGGGGTGGGGCAACCCCTGCCCTAAAATAAACTTTTTCTCTTTTAAAAACAATCGGGAACCATAAACTGATTTCAATTTGTCGTAAAAAAACCAAAGGTAAAGGGGGGGGGGGATATTACTTCATTCCTAACCCAAACGGGTACTTTTCCTATAATTTATACCTACGCATCCCTAACCAGTCAGTAAAAGTACGTGGATTGAGCATACGGGTAGTAAGACGTGATGCACGTAAAGAAAAAAAGTATATTCTCCCCGTGATATTTCGGAAATTTTATTGGGAGATATTATTTAATTTTAAAACTTATTTCTTTTCATTAATTTGATCAAGTTATTAAAAACACTTTCACTGAAATATTTATTTAAATTGCTTATTCAACATATTATTTTTGAATATCTTGGAAGTGTTGAACATGGGACCGTTTTGACAAATGTTTTAGTACTAAACAACTCTACAGTCCCACAACAAATAGCATGACATTGTATGTGAGGCCGTTTGGAATCGAACCACATTCCTCTCACTTGATTCCAGGTCTCTGCACAGCCTACACATCCTCGCTCTCTCTCTCTCTGGATAATAGGCAAAAAAATACTATTCTGGAGAAGATCAATAACTCAAACAAATATTTTTAGTGCCGCCCCTACTACTCGTTCGGGTTTTACGCATACGGATTAATTGCTCTAGTTTGATAGGGATGATGAAGGTTGAATATAGAGGAAGTGTAGGTCGATCCGATTCTTTAGTTGAGAAAGAGAGAGTATAAAATCATTTCGGGAACACCACCCTAAGTACACCTGATCAGGATTAGAACCCCTATCTCCCTGTTACTTCAGTCCATTGAGAGAGTGTCTTCGAACGTTCGACCCAACGAAGCGGTCAAAACATGTAGAAGTCCAATATTCATAGGAAGTTACAAGATTTCAAGTTCACTAATTCATACGTCAAGTCATGTGACCTGCAGTTGTCACGTTCATTAGATTTGATGCGTAGTCTATGAGTAGTAAGTATATCGATTGGTGAAAGGTGACGCACATAAAGGGTCGTAAATCCGACAACTTGGTGTGGTCAATAAAGATTTATTTGATGAACAAGACCAATGGTTTGGAAAAGAAGAGCGGCGTGTATAGCCAAGCTTTTATAGAAAGGGTCTTTTTATTACAATCTAGAAAAGTTATTAGATCTACTTTTACGCATATACATAGTCTATTTTCATAGGAAGCCTATTATTTGAAAACTGGAAGCTCATATTGTCATAATGGCAAGGGGGGAGGGGGGGGGCAATATAATTGTATTTGCATTCTTAGCCCTTTTAATTATTACTGAAAAGAGGAACTATACTTTTGAGAGCTTTTTAGATGAACTTTATAATAAAATAAAATAAGACAATAATGACATATTTTAGTGACGTTACAATCAATGTTGATGGTTTCCTATAAAAAATAAGGGCTTACGTCAAATTAAGTGATCTTTCTGTAGCTGTAGCTTTGGCGCAAAAAAAAAACACTTTATATTCTCTGAAATCTTCTTTCTTCCAAAATCCTTCTACAGCTAATAGATATTCCATCGACCTTTTAGTAACGAGTCTGCAAAGTCGTTCTACCTTAATCAGAATAACCTTCATACGTATCCCTAGTAATCCTTACATTGGTGTTTAGGTCGTTTTGGCGCGAACTATTAATTCTGTGGAAATCTCTTATTGCGACGTGCATCTCAGGGTAAGGAGACCGTGTGTTCGTTTACCCCCACCCTCTCCTCTTAATAATCTCCAGATATTTGTTTGAGAATGTCTGGAATCCAGAATTTGTCTGCTAACTGCAGACTCGTGGGATGATTTGAATTAAAGGAAACACGCCGTTTTTGCAAAAATTCATTAGGGATGAATTTAAATAATTTTGAGCGGTTTTTTTTCCAACAATGATGGGTGGAATATCTAGGCTTATCTGTGGTCCTACTGTAACCTACTTCTACCATTGTTATTTTCGTCACTTAATGATGAAGATAAAACTATTACACCAGGTATATAAAATTTGCGGTCTGTGGACCAATTATGGATCAATTTGTATTTTTATAAAAGTTGTAGTGCACCATTTCCTACAACTACTACTACTATTTAAATTAGAAAACTTAACATTTCAATTTCACAATAGATTTATTTAGTAGACATAAAAAATGGTTACATTTTACAAGTTTTACAAAAGGCAGAAAATGATAGCATATTAATTCTCTTCTCAAGTTAAATATCCTTGAGTGATTACTTGATTACTGGCAGTGACCTGGGCAACACAGTGACCAGTCAAGAGGCAGTAGAATTTCTAAAAGGAGAGTAATATGAGAATTAGTTAAAGCAAATATAGAACAAGTTTACAGTATAACATTTACACAGTCTCACTCGACAAGGTTTAGTGTTACTAATACAGTTGGATAGTAGGCTGGTGGATCCAGCTGGATGATGGCTAAGGGCCAGAAGTCATTAAAGTACTAAGGCAGGACATTTTCCCTATACGGTACTACCATGCATTCAATAGTACATCAACCTAATTTTGAACAATCACCAAATTTGAGAACTTATTTACTGGGTAAAACAAAATATAATTTGCGCGGACCCCACTATGACAAACAGTCACTTTCCACGGGTTGCGCACCCAAACTAATACCTATAATGAACATTGACTGCTTAGTCAAACCTCTATGATTTACAACTGCACTGCGTAAGGCAGAAGAAAGAAACAGACTTCCTGGCGATAACCATCAATAACAAAGTACTGATGCACATGACGTTTAGGGTGTCATGAACTATATTACCTTTTAAAGATTTATAGGAACTTGTGATTTAGTGTACATTTACCACACTAAAATTCACATTTTCCAAGTGAGAGGCACGGACGTTAGGACCGTGTCCAAAAATACAATAATGCACTCAGCATTTGACTTTATGAGTCATTTAAATTTTACATGTCCATCGGACTGAAAGGCGAAATATAGCCAAGGTACTTCTAGCATAACGAAGTTAGCTAGTTTTTGAATAAGCTACTTGGTCTAACAAAATAGAACAAAAATAATAATGCACTCAGCAATTGACTTTAAGAGTCCTTAACATTTGACTTGTCAATCAGACAGACAGGTGAAATACTTCTAGCGTTAGCTAGTTCTGAAGATGAAACAAATCTAATAAAGAGAAACATTTCTCTTGCAAAATTAAAAAGACTTCCAAATAACTATTTACAATATATTAAACAAAATAAAGTATCTTCCTACTTCATGCTTGTGGCTAAACGACCCCGGCTGGATACTGATACCCTGGTTAAGTTGTCCTGGTGTCCAGCTCGTTGATCCCGACGATTCATTCAGCACCGTCGATGCTAGGGCGGTGAATCCGTCGCCACAAACTCCATGGTCCTTCTTGGTGTTTTTCTCGCCGGCAGCGCTTCGTCCTAGTTCCTAAGCTGAGACAAGGTGTTGTGCATAAATGTGCTCAAGGCGCTTACCCTTATATAGCGACAATCAGATATGAACATGAAAAGGGATAACGGAGAATGAATTACGAAGCAGAGGTAAAATAAGGGAGAATGAAAGATAGGGGAAAGAGGAAGGGAGTTTAGAAAAAGATGAGCTTCTTCTGTCGACCACCAGAGGCGCATGGTCGCACTTGCGCTTTGGCTCAGTGCGTCTCTCACTTTGATTCTTTCTTTTCGACTGCGTGAGCCAAAGTTGAACCACGTGGAGCCGCCATTATAGAAATTCTGTTTTGTGAAATGAGTAAACGATATCTGAAGGCATCTGTCCTTGGGTGAGTTTTATACACATATATCCTGTATCATAATGCATCAGTATTAATTTAGTTATTTGATTTTCACTGTTTGTTTTACGAAAAGACATGATATAGAAGTATATTATTTAAATTATATTAACGGCCACATGGTTAGTTGTAAGTTTTGGGTAGTCCTCTTTTAAATAACTAGGGCCCATATTCACAAATCTTATTCATAACTTTAATAAGATTAGTCTTGTTTTGTGATATCTAGAACCGCAATTATAAAAATGTAAATTAATTTTTTACTAATCCACGTGTTTTTTGAATGTAGGCCAATACGCCGTTTTGTATTAGAGTACAACTTTGAGGTAGTTTATCTTTTAATATCTCCATATAGCCCCAACGTGGCACCCAATTACACGAATATTGATAAATAGTTAGATTTTTCCCTTGTAGGTGATCAATCAACCTGATTGACACGCTACAGTAGGAATAAAAAAAAAGGGGGGGGGGGATTATGAAATTTGGAAATTTGTCACGATTTGGTGAAATCTATTTAGCAAGAGAGTTTTGTGTCCAACATTTTACTCACTACTCACCAAAGATCGATCCTCAAAAATGATTAAATCTGCGCACCAAATATGTGCAATATATGTCAGCACACAAGTGTGTTTTCTGTCATGAAAAGGAACAAACACTCGAGCGATCACATTTACCGATACGCGTTTGTCATATGTTTTGAACGTGACTTAAACAAAAGAAAGCCACTTATACACTTGATGAAAAAACAAAGTTTCATATTTTTAGTAAAAAAACGTATACGACAATAGTCCCATCATTTTATGTAATCTTAATTTTATTTTTATTATTATTGTTGTTGTTGTTTTATTTTAGATGATTTTAAAATTGAGATTTTTCCATTTAAGATTGTGTCAATATTGAACTTTTTGAAATGCAGACCCCTTATTATTTTAAACGTTTAATGTAGCCCTTAAAGGTCAAACGACACTTAATGTACCGCTAAACATTGAGGAACCATTTAGATTTAAAGTGTTTATGATTTTTGCTTTAAAGCTATCTCTTGTGACTGGCCCCTGCCCCTTTTTACTACTCTATGTCCCTTGTTACTGCTCTCGGTCCCTTGCTACTTCCCTCTGCCCCTTGCTACTGCTCTCTGTCCCTTGCTACCTCTCTCTGTCCCTTGTTACCGCTCTCTGTCCCTTGTTACTGCTCCCTGTCCCTTGCTACTTCCCTCTGCCCCTTGCTACTTACTGCTCTCTGTCCCTTGCTACCTCTCTCTGTCCCTTGTTACTGCTCCCTGTCCCTTGCTACTTCCCTCTGCCCCTTGTTACTGCTCTCTATCCCTTGTTACTGCTCTCTGTCCCTTGTTGCTGCTCCCTGTACCTTGTTACTTCTCTCTGCCTCTTGTTACTGCTCACTGTCCCTGGTTACTTCTCCATGACCCTTGTTACTGCTCTCTGTTCCTTGTTACTGCTCCATGTCCCTTGTTACTGATATCTGTCCCTTGTTACTGCCCCCTGTTCCTTGTTACTGCTCTCTGTTCCTTGTTACTGCTCCCTGTCCCTTGCTACTTCTCTCTGTCCCTTGTTACTGTAATGAATGCTAACAATGTATTGTTGTTCCAGCATCCGACCTGGACTCGATCCGGGCACTGTTCAATGAGAAGGAGAAGGAGCTGTCTGTGGCGGTGGCCAAGGTGGAGGAGCTGACCCAGCAGTTGGAGGAGCTGAGGAGAGGCAGAGGGGGCACCAGGGAGCAGCAGCCCCCCCACCAGTCACCCGCCGCCCTCGAGCTGGACAAGCTGCGCAGGGAACTCATGGTACACTACTACACCATAATGTGGTCATACGACAAGCCAGTTATGAAACGATCATTTTAGCATTTGGTACAAGTTTTAGATATCTGTAGTTTTGCCTACTTTTTTTTATCTTCTAGATTCTAATTAGATTTTACTGTGGGATATTTATCTTTTTTCCGCCACCTGAACTCTAAATTATTAATTAGCCCTAATATTTAACACTTGCAATTCCGCACGGCGTTGCCCGCGACCCATCTGCGGATTCAAAATGAAACCTTATCTCTGAAACGTGTTGTCTTTTTCTATTTTCTCCTTGTCCATTTCGCACCTTTTTTTTCCGAGGAGGATGTGGCATATTTTTTATCACAGTTATCTCTGAAACGTAATTCTGAACCAGATTAACAATATTTTCTTCAAAAATCTGCTAAAAATAACCTAATTAAAAAACTAACTAAAACTATTTAAAATATGGCCTCGAGGTGCATTCAGACCCTCTCCCGTCCACCTATGTTAAAAATGTCAAATCTCTGCGTGCCGTAGATTTGGCTGGGCATCCCCCACACACACAACCACACATACAAACACTTCATTATTATTATTATTATTATTATTATTATTATTATTATTATTATTATTATTATTATGTAATAATATAGATAAGACTAGCAATCCCGCATGGCAAATATATATATAATACTCACTATTCTCGTTCTTTCTATAGCTAATTCGCCTTAAATTTGGCCTTATTTTTCGCTTGATAAGGAATTTACTATTCATACACACCTCAATAAAATAGTGGCTAGCCTTGGCAGCTGACATTACTTGTCAAATTGATATAACATATTTGCTAGTCTCGTATAAAAGGACATAGCTTCCGAGAAAAAATATATCATATATTGCTATAAGGTAGCTTTTTCTTCATGAGAAGCTATGTTGGTTGCATCCAGAGGCGCGTGCAGGAGTTTCTTCTAGGGAAGTATCAAGATTTTAAACATGTTTTATACTTAGGCCTAATATTATGTGCAGAGTATTTATCATATAAGCCCATGGACGTAGGGAGGGGAGGGGTTTATGTGACTCCTCCTAGCTGCCCCCCCTTTTTTCCGAAGCTATGTTACTCTAAATGGCTTCTAGCTGCATCCGATGTAAAACAAATAAATGGCACAAACTCAACCTATGCTTGGGCTTCAATCAGCTACCCTCTTTACTACTTCAACTAAAAAATAAGGGTTTAGTATTATTAATATGAATTATTTTTTGCATATTGTTACTACTTTCAACCACAACCACTCTTTTGTTATTTGTTATTATTGCCATTTTTTAATCTTTTCATTTTTAATCACTATTTTTTTGTAACTATTAATAATAATTATATAACATTATTTAGATAATTTTGTTTATCTTATTTTCTCGTGTAAATATATGTATTTGTATGGTACATGTGTATTTTTCAGTGCTGGCCTGTTATAGGTCCTACAACTGTTGGCCAGCACTATAATAAAGGAAATTGAAATTATTATTATTATTATTACCACCTCATCTTACCACCCGTTCAGGCTATACGCACTTAAGCTAATGTGTAATGGTAGGGTGATTGTGAGATGAAATAGAGGCCCTAAAGCTTAACGTGGAATCCGAACCACGGTGGAGGCCTGGCATTCCCCACATTCACAAGTTGTGATTAATACACGTCTTGTCAGAGGTGAAAGGAAGGGTTTGACAATCAGATAAATCGGTTCTAATTTGGTAAAGTTTTGGTGCTGCTTAACCCTGCCAAGAAACTGCTATTTAAAATATTTGTATTAATAGTTGGCGAATTGTAATAAAATTGTAAAATTGCATTAAAAATTCAAAAATTACCAAGTATAAATGTACGATATTAAAAACTTTTAATATAATTTTTAGTGGCATCTCATGGACCGTTTGTTGCCTTTGCCAGAGTTATTTCTCTAAGATGAGACTGTACTAGTGAATTCCTCCCTTCCATTAATTATCAAACCAACACCTTAAAGCCATAGCACACACATCCATTCACTATATAGCTATGTGTGATTGGTCAAATATATAGGGGAGGGGTGGGGCTGGAATACATTCATGTCAAGTAGAGCTAGCCTTGTTAGCAACCCACAAGCTGTTTCGGTTGTATATTTATTTGTTACCAAGATATTTGATTAGGAAAAAGCGTTTCCATAACAACTTCAATGTATTGGTTTAAAATGGAGACTGGTCAGAGATAAATCAAATGTTTGATCCCCCCCCCCCCCCTGCCATGGGAAGGTTTGTTATTGGTCTGAAAGCAACAGCAATAAGCGCCAACTAATGTCTGTGTGTTCCAGTATCGCAACAAGCTCAATGAGCAACAGAACGCCCGTCTGTCCCAACAGAGAGAGGTGCTGTCGCAGAAACAGGAGGAGATGTCCAACATTGACAAGAGGATCTCGGAGCTTCAGGACAGGCTGCATCGGAAGAGGCTGCTAAACACGCAGCTGACCAATCAGATCAACGCGACCAGTCTCAAGTCTTCTATAGCAGCGTCTGGTCAACAACCCCCTCTCAGGTCGGTTTCCTGCTTTATTTGGACACCCGAGGAACATACATTACCTGTTGTAATGATTCACTGCTGTTCTGTGAAATCGAGGAAAATAGGAGAACATAGTGTTTCTTGACTTTATTAATAAAAATAAACTGTAATTAATTATATAATCAGTGGTGGTGGTGGGCACATATTCTGAGTGCTGAGCTAATTTAGATTGGCTTGCCACTGACGGGAGGGTCGGGGTTTGAATGGTGGAAATGTATACTTGGTGTGGTTATTTCCTAAATTGTTTCCAACGCTCTTGTCACGTAAATTTGGGGACATTTCCTATAATCTCTACATTTCTCATTTATATCATAATACACACACACCAACTTTTGTGTGTGTATTATGCTAGGAATTAAAACAATAGGGTTGGGCTGAAATGTCCTCGCATTTACATGAAGAAAGACTGGAAAACTTCCATTTAGAAAAATATCACCCTTATTTGATTGGTTGTTTAGTCCGAACAGGGACTGACTGATATGTGGCACACAAATATATATATACTATACTGGTATATTAAAAAAAACTCATTCACTATTTTTATAGGTGAAGTTGGGTATTTTCAACTAAAGACATAACTTTAAATAAATTATTGTAGAATCACTTTGTTTTAAGTCAGTAACAACCTGTAAAGATGAATGAATATAAGAAAACATTGGTTAGCTATGAAATTTTAAAACATTTTTAAATAAACACCTTCAAGCCAACCTCATGCCTCTTGCTATTTATTTGAGCAACCACACATATTGCCTAGAAGTACACTGAGAAACTAATGTATATGATCATTGGATTTCTCCTGACTAGGGGACGTTATGGGTAAAAGGATACTCAATCAAGTACAGTATATGTTAAACAAACACGTTTTTCAGAATATAATCTGATGGATGTAATGTAATAATATAGAAAGGTGACACCAGATAGAGACCATGTTCGTCTGACTTTATGTGCCAACCATTTTATCATCTGAGCTATCGGCGATCTTCTTCTTGCTAATGTGTCATTCAATTTTGAAAGCCTTCACTACTGATGTACTCGTAGCTAAGTATTAGTACCACGTTTTACCACAAGGCGAGCACTGCATTACAGAATTGACTTAAAATATGGCGTTTTCTGTACTATCCCACAGTAGGAATATCACATCTAAATAAACACGTCCTTTAGATGACAACTTGATGGAGTGATTATGTAAATACATCATTATGCTTGGGGGCTTGATACACTGGAGAAGGAGATTCTAGATAGCTGAACGATAATGGTTCACTGTTTCATTGTCATATTTATATATTCACACAAATACAGTATCACCCACTTTGTGCCATGTTTCTTCTCTCTTCCCATGGGGTGTTGGGAGAGGGGAGGGGGTACTGTCTCAAAGCACTTCTGTGCTAGTGGAGTGATGTGCGGTGACCATAACCATTGGAAGGGGTGAAATGTATACAAACGGTTCTTGAAGGGGACTATAGAGTTTGGGTGGATTAGGGCGCATTAAATCAAGCCACTTTTCTGTTTCTCTTTGAATATAATTCCTGTAACACTCTCCGCAGATTGTTTTTATACAGAGGAACTTAGCACTTTTGACCTTAAGTCTACCAATAAGTCCTAGAAAAATAAATGTGTTCTTTTTTTTTACATATTTCTTTCAATTGAGTTGGGTAGATTAAAAAATCTAATGTTTTTTTAAATGTTGTAGCAAAAAATATACCTACTAAAATGTCAAGTAAGAAACACTTAGTTTGCTTAGTGTGAAGGCAGATCACCATCTTTTAATGCTTATCTTTGGAACAAGCTGAAGTTCATTAGAGATGGTGTGTCATGACAGCCCTCTTCTATACGAATGTCTAGAGAGTAGGGGCTCATCGCGACAAGACTCCGTGTCGCCCATACATTTCTGATTCATGGATTTTTATTGAGAGGGGATCTGCCTCCAGTGTGTGGGCTTTGCAATGCTCCTCTTAGTGTGTACCACATTTTGGTGGAGTCTCATGAGTATGCCCCTATTCACTTGGCTCTTCATATTAATGTTGACCCCCACCCTTTTTTTTGCGACAACATGAATAAAGTCATTTTTTTACTCCATTACTTACACCAGGCGAATCTTTTAAATTCAATTTGAGTATCACTCTTATAGAATGGCTCAATTGAATATTATCTCATATTGAGATTAGCTTTCATTTATGTACCTGGTTAAGGCTCGTCTACATAGAGTCGTACCCGCTGGTTGGAAATCCGAGTAGTAACGCATCAGTTGTCGGGTCATACAAAATGGACTGTCCGCAAGGAAATGTTGTAGCATGTAATTTAAACCAATAGGAGTTATGAATACATAAGCAGTCGAAAAATAATAAATATACCAGACTGCTGCACTTTATACAACTATATAGGTAGAACAATTTTCAACATGCTGATTCTTTTCTGTCATAAAAAGGACGATAATTACTGATAGACTTGATAAGTAAATCGTCGAAATTCATTTTACACTAGTGTTTAACGAGGCAAGTAGCATACATACCACCAGCATGAACTATGAATTCATAATCAAAGTAATAATGTCTTCATTTGTATATTTGGACCCCTAAATAAGAACTATATTGGGTTCCAGGAGGCCCAACATTTTGTATTGACAATTTTGACTTCCGATTAAAATTTTCGATATTTTATTAGGGGATGCACATCTTATGGTTATCGCATTGCTATTAAACTTCTCTTTTATAAATTTTGACCAATAAAATAGGTAATTATTGACTATTGAGTTTAAAATGAGAGAGATTGAATCGTTATAACCGATATTGAGAAAATGGAATTGTTCTCTTTTCATCCTTTAGTAAACTGCTATTAATTTTAGGGTTAGACAGACACACAGACAGACAGCGTTACAAAAACCACGTTTTAGGGTTCGGGGGCTCATGAAACGTCGACATCCATTAACATCTCAGGCTAGATTTTTTTGACTGTCGTAATACTTTACATTAAAAGTGTTGGCAAAGTTAAAAGAACAATATATTTGTGTATAGCTTGACAACTTTTGGTTTTATAAAAATATATCTCAAGTAAAATATGTTTATTATAAATAGATCCACATCGTTTAATCTGATTTTGATAAAATCTTTTTTTTCTTTCCGCCCTTAAGGAAACTACCCTTAATTTTAGGGTTGTATATCCAATTCCAAAAATTCTTTGAGGTAATACTAGGAAAACCTTATATACCAAGCTTTAGCCAAATCAGTAAATAGTTTAGGCTCAAACCTGAAGTACAGACCGACAGACAGATGGACAGAACGACAGACGGCATTGCGAAAACCACTTTTTAGGGTTTGGGGGGTCATGAGACGTCGACATCAATCAAAATCTTGAGTTCAACTTTTTTGACGATCACAATACTTGCTCTACCCGTAAGATAGCGAGAAAGTAAAAATATTGATATTGGGTCCTCGTGGGCAACACTTCATATTAAAATGTCGACTTCCTGTTTAAAATTTTCGACATTTTATTAGCGGTTGCACATCTTATGGTTATTGCATTGCTATTAAGTTCCTCATTTATACATTTTGACTAATAAAATAGGTAAATATTGACTATTGACTTTAAAATGATAGAGATAGATCATTGTTGTACAAACATTTCTCCTAAGCGGTTGAAAGAAATAGAACATAAACTTTTTGAGACACTTACTCGTTCATTTCTTACTGTATGGCATTGGAGAATTATTGCGGTAAGACTTACGTAGTACCTCTACAACTAAAGCTCACAAAACTGTATTAATATATTTGCCAATATCTCAGAAACTGTTGGTTTTATAAAATTATAATTCATATAAAAGTTTTAATTTTTAATAGTACTACAATTTTGCAATGATAATTTATTTAGTATCACAAATAGTTGCAGATATACGGAAATTTCCGCTTCAGTAAAGTACCCTTAAAGTCATTTTCGTCGGAAAATTAAAATAGCCAGTCTATTTATAATTTTAATCAACGCTTGGATACTAATTTTAATCAAAATCGTTAGAGCTTATTTTGCAAAAAAATCAATTTTTTCTCTTTTCGCTTTTTACTAAACAACTTAATTTTGGGATCAAAAAGACACAGACAAACAGCATTGCAAGAACCACTTTTTAGGGTTTGGGGAGTCATAAGATGATGACATCCATCAACATTTTAGGTTATTTTTTTACTGTCGCAATACTTTTACCAATAGTGTTCGAAAAGTTAAAAAAATATACATGAATACGTATATCTTGAAAGTTATTGGTTTTATAAAAATATGTTTCGAATAAAATATTTGTATTATAAATAGATCTACATACTTTCCGTGAGAAGTAATTTAATATCTCAAATAGTTTCGGAGTTAAGATAAAAAATTATAATTTACACATCAGACTGGAGCCCTTAAAGTCATTTTTCCGAAATATGTAGAGTAGCCATTTTGTTTATAATATTTATAAATGTTTATAAACGAAATTTAATCAAAATAATTGGAGCTGATTTTGAGAAAATCGACTTTATCTCTTTTTGCCCTCTTGTAAACTACCCTTAATTTTAGGGTTAGATATACAATTCCAAAATCCCCTCGGGGAAACCTTATGAAAACCCTAGATATCAAGTTTTAGCCCGATCGGTAAAATAGTTTACGCTCTAGTCGGAGGTACAGACAGACAGTCATTCAAAAACCACTTTATTGGATTTGGGGTGTCATACATGATAAGTAGATATTTATCAAAATCTCGAGTTCGATTTTTTTGCCGATCACAATACTTTCTTTAACTGTAAGATAACAAGAAAGTAAAAATGCAGTATATATTTATATAGATTTCCATGAAATAATCAACTATCATAGAGTAAATAAATATCACTCTCTCTTATTTTAGTAGTGCAACCATATTTGTTTGTTTTTTTAATTTCTGAACGTATATGCTCATCTCCTTCTGACAATTCCGACTTACTACACCTAATTTCATTTCTGAGGGAACTGAATGCTTACTATTGAGCAACAGCGTTGTCATTCAATGTTTTCCGTGATCAATTTTCCTTCGAATATATATCAAATTTGGCAATACTGGGCTGTCTGTGTTGCCAGTAATTGGTGCTTCTTCCTCCAGCCCAGTCGTAAGCTTACAGTAATCTGAGTCTCGTGTTCCTAATAGCTAGTTCAAAAACATTCACTAAGTAAACACTCATATTTTATTAGTACTCTGTGTAGAAACATATTTGTTATTGATCACGTTAAGATTTTGTGTGTTTATGGTTTGGTGTTTGGTCTTTTTGGCCGTAAGGTTGTAGAATTTAAGTTTTATTTGCATATTAATATATTTATTTGAATAATAGTGTATTGTTAGCAGTTAAAATTTAACATACATAATGTAATCTCTGGCTTGTTACAAACAATTACATTCCAAGAGTAAAATATTATGTAGTAAAGAAAGAGCAATGGTGTTAAGAGTCTACACCTATTTTCGTTAAGACGGAACTTGTTCAGTAAATCAAGTGGAAATGCAGACTGCAGAAGCTACAGGCGTGTCTTAAAAGTTAGCAATCTCTATTAAACAAGAATTCAAAACTAAGGGGATAGTACTGACACCAATCAAAAAAGGAAATAGCTGCACTCAAATGAAGCGTTTTGATAAATATGACACTTTTTACTCGAGCAGCAATTTGCAGAAAGGTACATTCACTTCTGCAAATTGCTGCTCTAGTAAAAAGTGTCATATTTATCAAAACGCTTCCTTTGAGTGTGGTTATTTCCTTTTTTGATTAGTGTCAGTAACTTTCCCTTTGATAGTGATGTTCCTAGTTTCCTGACTAAGACAAAGTAAGAATGTAATTTATAGCATTTGGTATATAAATCATGTTGTAATATATTTGTTTGTATATTATTTATGAAGAAAAAAGCTTTATACATATAATAGTTTTAAGCATAATTATGTGGGGAATAGAAAAAGTTAATAAACCTCAATCTTGAAAAAAAAAAATGATTGTGGAAATAGTTGATGTTTCTAGAAAAGTCTGTACACCAATATAAAATGTTTTTGTGTGTCAATTTAATCCCCTAACCTTCCCATGCTGCATTGTTTACAATTAGGGATTTCCAAGTAAACCCTCCCCCCTCATTTTCTAACAATCCAAAGCTAGAAAGTTTGTCAACTGGTAACAGAGAGAGATAGCGAAGAGATAAATCTTTTCTCCATAAGACCTGCAGTCCCTCAGCTATGAAATTAGGTTTAGCAGGTGCGACTCTATGGTGTAGACGAGCCATTAGGGATTGAGCCTGTCTCCTAGCTTGAACCAGGGGCTATAGTTCATAACTTAGCTCTGCCAGTTTAGATGTTATTAAATGTATCATGATACTATGAATAACGTAGATAAACTTTGGGGATCAATAGAGAGGCCAATATGAGTCATTTTGATTTAGGAACGTGTGGTGGGTATACCCCAGGACGGCACTTTGGGGGGAACGCATAGAGTCTTAGTCAGCATGAAGTCTGTTTTGCTTCATAATTTTTACTATGGTTTTTTTATCACCTGTGTATCATGATAGTGACATATTGTCAGGCCATAAAATAGTGTTTTCCATGTCAAAATTACTGTGAAGGGAAAATCATAGAATCTGCTCCAAATGGCATGCACCAACGTCTTTGGAGACTTTACAATGGCATTCTCTCAAAAATCCCTAGTTGGTGTTGTATGGTAATCCTGATTATCAGGTCTTCTGCTTTATCCAGTAGAACCTCTTATAAACAAGGATCTTGACAAGTCCCCAGGAGGAAATAATCGAGTCAGCAGACCAGGATGAACAGGACTGCCCCTCCTAACCGATCATGCAGTAAATGCAGAGTTGATATAGTTATGGACAAAATACTTGGGATGCTAATAGCTCAGCTTAACTTCCAGCCATTTTTTAATCCCCTGCAACACTTAATAGATGCACCTTTGACCACACACGTTATCCATAAACCTCTTGTTACATAACCTTGAACCAGCTGATTGACACCCAAGGACTCGATGTCACCGACGTTGCCTACTTGGTGATTTCAAAACTATTTTACCAAGAGTGTTACAGCTTATCTCGATTCATTTAAGCACTCTTGAGCACTATCACGCTTTGATGTCAATGTGCAAAAATAGAGTAAATAAAACTTGTGAACGTGTGGAATGCTAGGCCACCGCCTCGGTTGGGATTCCCTGTTAAAACTGTAGATCCTCTATTTCATCTCACAATATTACCCTACCATTACACATTAGCGTAAGTGTGAATAACCCGAATGGGTAGTAAGATGCGGTGCTGATAATAATAATAATAATAATAAAAGTAATAGTAAATTAAATGAGCGTGCTACGCACATAAACGAACCTCAGCTCACCCACTCACTTTCGTGGCCAGCCTGTATATGACAGTAATGGCTTCGCATATGAAATGAGGTTGACACGGAATGAATGTTTATTTGTCCAGTCTATAGTTTTGTAGTTATTGTGTAGTGGCCATGTTGTTTGTTAAAATAATAAAACTTCATTTATTTAAGTTCTTATTTACTATTCCCTTGCACCAATTCTTTAGCTAGTGTGTTAAATTAATTAACGAAATCATATATTTAAATTACTATTTATTATATTGGTTGACTTCTAGTATTTCACTTGATACACATCACGCGTGTTGGTTAGTGTGAGAGTGGACGTCAACAGATTTAAGATAAATCCACAATATAAATTGCTTTAACTGTGAATGATGTAATCTAATTACTATTGGTTATTACACCTGTTTATCTATTCTAATAATTCAACCCACGGTGACTACTCGAGTGGCTAACGTGAGGTTTTGATCAAAGATTCACAAAACTTGACTCCCAAGGGTTGACCTGGGAGCGTCCTTGGTACAAGCCTGGCGAGACAGGAGTAACAAGTCTTTTAATATCAGGAAAACACTCCCATTGTTCCTCAAGATACAACATGGACGAAGTATCCTAAAGGTCCACCAGACCTTTAACGTGGTCCAAAACACCCCCCTTAACTGTTTTTAGGAAGCTCTTGTTGTACCGGCGGTGACTCTCACAATATTCCTTAATACTTGGCTAGCAGATTATTAACCTTGCAATACCCTGTTACTGCCTACAAGGTCGCTAAAACATTTTATTTTCTAACGTGTGAATAAAGAATTGCAGCAAGCGGTTCATCCTGCGAGGCCTTTTGTTTATGTTTTGATAAAACTTCCCCTCTTCCTCTCACTTGTAGAAACACTCATTCTACTATTTGCGCCTGAACAGCATTGACTTGTTTTTCAAAATTGCCATTTTCTTGTTAACTTTTATAAATCGATATGTTCTTACACATACTCTTATTTAATATCCATCCTGGAGAGAAGATTCTTAATGGTCATTTTCGAGAATATACCAAATAGCCTAATTTCTAGACGATTTAAAAAATGATAAATATGTTTAAAAAAATACTATTTTTATAATTATTTAAGAATTTATTATTTTGATCTCCAGGTTATGTTTTTAAAACTCGCTGAATAAAGCACAAATACATAAAACTTGGGAAATCCTGTCTTAACGTGCCACTATGTCACAGGTAGGCAAGGTTCTTAAAGAATGCTTTCTGATACACATTCATGGCCGGCCTACATGTGTATTAGCAGTATTACATTTTTGAATGGTCAAGAGTTTGATATACCAGGTGAAAACAAATGCTATTTATTGTCTTGCTTAGGTCAGCAGCGTCAGCGACGACTATCCAACAGCAGCAGCACCCAGCCTACAGCCATCAGCAACCCACAAAAAGCGGGAAGCTCTTACGACCGATGACGACAGGTAACATTGCCGCCATTGAACCGTACCACCACGTCCCCGTGTCCGACTGCGAGAAACACAGGCATCATCTGCAGGACGACAAGATGATCCTGTCGCAGGACGACTTCCACACCAAGCTGATAGGCTCCGGGAACAATGCAGGAATCCACAACGGGAACCTATCGAACAAGAGCAAGGACAAGGACGAGCAGTTCCTGCCAGAGTTTGCAGGTATGACTACTTAAACAATTGTGTTGTGTTTTAGTATTTATATTTATGTTGAGAGGGAAGGGTGATTAAAGAATGATTGAAGGACGAGCTCTTATGAGGATTAACGAGTGAAGTAATTTAACTCTCTTCTGCTGAAGAAAGGGCTGATGTATCCCAAAAATTATGAAATTAAATGTTTTGTTGTATTTTTATTGTGAACTTTGAGGCCTACAATTTTCTGGTAAGTGTGTAGGCCTTGCTCTTCTATCCTTCTTTCAATGTTTAATTCAATTTAACTCTTATAACTTATTTCTCTCACCCTTTCCTGTGCCTTAGTCCATGTATAAAAAGGAGGTCGATTAGTTTTTATTAACACATATTGGTGTTTTAATCATTGGTGGACTCAGAAGTTGTTAAATGTGTTTGTGCGCAGCGACTACTACAAGAAAAATAATGTATCAGTTCCACTTGATTTTATTATTATTTTACATAGTTTACTATTAAAAAAAAAATATGATTATGATTATAAAAAAAGGAAAGCCCTACTTTTTACATTCACTGAGTTGACTAGTCATAAAATCTCTTATAAATGGTAGATGTAAGAAAATAATGATTTATGAGTTGAAAGTTAGACTCATGGTGGCACACCCTTATCCCCTAAAACTTTAAAAAATAATGTTAGTAAAAACTATAAAAAAAAGTATAACCATAAAATATAACACTGTAGATGTGTCAAACACATAGGCTACAAGACAGAACTTATGGCCTTATTTTCAAAAGTTATAAAGTATCGCTATATACAATATAAAATGCCCCTAAAAAATCCCAATTGGAAAAAGTACATATATGGTAGCTTGAATACGTTGTGTGCCCCGCCTCCCCTTTCCAAAGTAAATTTCAGGGTGTGGCCCTGAGTCACTTAGAATATGAATGATACAGGGAATAAAGTGGGAAAATTCTATTTTAGCTTAAATTGAGTAATGCTGCCATCTGTTATACAATCATGAGACCTTTCTAATACACTTTAGATTATTGTTAAAAGAGGTCTCATTCATATTTAAATTAATTGAAAAAATAAAAGTATTTGCAGGGGTCCTTGTGGGGTTTAAGATATAAAAGTTGTGTATCGTGACATTCCCTTTATTTCCCCTGTGTCCTCCAAATATTATTAGCACATTATTGACCTCTCTGTTTACTCAATGAGCTACTATAAATTGTAAAATGTCCAATGTTCCCAGGGAGCAAGTCAGATCCCAAGTATCAGACTCTACCGTACAACACCAAATTCACGGTCAACTTTGTCTCGACGGCAGGGACCAAAGTTGGGGCGGACAAACAGGATCTTGATGGGGACACGAGAAGGAACAGTGATGCATTTGAAACAACCAAAAATAATAACAATAATCTTAACACTATAAACAACAATAACCACCTGAATTATCCGAGCCAACAACAGCAACAGCAGCAGCATCTGATGACCGTGCACAGTATCCCCCTCCCCACGCTGACAGAAGTCAGTAAAGGTCTGGCGACACCGCTCAGTCAGCATCATGGTGAGCAGTCAGCGTATCAGCAGCAGTTGGCTAGCAAGGCGCACGGAATGGGGCATTTGGGACCCAGGTGGGTGAAGACATGCAATCATTAATATTATGAATAATTCATTTTAGTTGTTTTCTTCTTTCATTTCAATGATACTTGGTGGGGGCGTTGCAATTTAGGAAAATTTAACATCTTAAGGATCTTGCCCACGTCATAAAACCAAGATATTCAGGTTACTTGACTGTGTGGCTTTCATTGTCTGCCATTGTTAAAATAACTTAACCTGTACAGTAGAATGCCAACTATCTGAATTATTTGTGACAAGGGGGTTTGGATAGTTGAAGAATCATTAAGGGAGAAAAAACACTATTATAACACTAATATAATGTACTATGATAATAAAAATAAGAATAATAAAACCCAAACCACTATTAAAACAGATGAACATTAAAAAATTAATAAATGCAATTATGAATTAAAAAGTAATTGACTGGAATAACAACCATGTGGATTGAGTCAGTGATGAGGCATACATTTTGACTACAGTGATTTGGTTTGTTGACAATTCAGATAATCAGGATTTGGATAGTCAGCATTTTAGTGTATTTTTATAGGTACTTTCGTACACAATTTTAGTAATGAGTTAATTTAAATGAAATAGCTTATGGTTAGTAGGAGGAGCTGTACCAGATTTTTCTTGGATAAAGTGGAAAATTATTAGATTATGTGGAACAAAGTATCTCCAATTAATATCTACAAGATTGAAAACGGACAAAAGTAACAACGGAAATTAATAACATTTGTTATTTTGATGCATATTGAAAAATGTTTAGATATTTCAGTCAAAAACCACAAAATACCATCAGTTTAACTATATAGTACATCGATTTTCGTAATTCATGTGCAAAACTCAGATAGGTAGTAGGGGGATACAAAAAAGAGTGGATTGATGTAAGCAACCTGGTGGCGAGAACCCTTCCTTGCCCCTAAAAATGTGAGAGAAGTGACAGGGGGAGGTCAGAAATATGGAATCCTGACCACACAATCAACATGCACCAGCAGCAGGATGTGGCCGCGTCGATCCCTGGACTTGACTCTCGTGGATTCTTCTTATGCTTTGGTCAGCGCAGAAGACTTGGTCTCACGTGTTCTAACGGTTTGTGAGACGATGCCAGGGACTTATTAATGTATCCAGGCAAACATGGTTTGCCATTGAATGTGCTGGTTACAATTTCAAACAACTGTTGTAATCCTTGGGTACTGCTGTAAATAAATGGTTGAATGCAAGTTGGTCAAACTATCAGTCAAACAATACTTGTTCACACCCGCCTCGGTGGCATAGTTGGCTAACGCGCTTGTCGTGTTGATCTCAACTGCTGAGGACGGGGAGATTGAGGTCCAAATCTCGGACGGGTGAACTGGGGGTGGTTTTTCCTAAATGGTTTTCCACTCTCCCCCCACGCAAATGTGTGTTCACTTCCTCTAATTCAACCTTCCCAATTCCTAATCCATTAGAGTAATTAGTACTTAAAGCGTATAACCTGAACGGGTAGTAAGACGCGGTGCTAAAATTATTATTATTATTATTATTAATACTTGTTCACAACTCATGTAACAAGGTGTCAATACCACGAGCCTGTCATGTTTCGCTGTGATTACTGACATGTGTTGTCGACCTGTCCCTGTGGCTGCTCTCAGATTTGAGGAGGAGGGGTATGGGGGGGGAGTTTCCCCCACCAGGCTGCTTACATCAATCCACTCTTTTTGTATCCCCCTACTACCTCTTTGAGTTTCACACATGAATTATGAAATGCAGTGTATTTTCTTTCATGAAAATTCTCACCTAAATATGACGTTGTTTCAAAGTTTAATTAGGTGTTTCTCATAGATTGTTTTTTCTCAACTAAATCATTCATATCTCAAAACTACACAACTTATTAGGGCAGGGACACATTTCAGTCGGTATACATGGC
This sequence comes from Timema shepardi, assembly GCA_902151425.1. NCBI lineage: Eukaryota > Metazoa > Arthropoda > Insecta > Phasmatodea > Timematidae > Timema > Timema shepardi. The sequence continues at coordinate 105,558 of CABFVX010002017.1, forward strand.
ACATTCTAATCTAATTATAGGTTCACATTTATTAAAGGGAATATCAGTGAGACACTATTAGACAGTGTACAGTTGTATCAGGATAAAGAAAATGAACGATAATGTATTTACAAACCTAGACTCTTTTAAAAATACTACTAAAACAATATTTCAAGCAGGTAACCATTTAATTTTGGAATACATAATAACTTGTATTATGGATCACAGGGATGTAACTCATATCATGCCAAGTTTCATGGTGATTTAAAGGTTAGGGGATTGAGTCCTGACTGAGTGTATTAATGTGTAATTTTATTTGCCATTCAATTTTTAGCACACTTGAAAATCAATACTAAACACTCAACCGACTATGTGTGGCATTATTTTATTATTATCTTTAAGCACCGCATCTTACTAACTGTTCAGGTTATTTGTATATATACTAATTACGCTAATCTTTTAGGGATGGGGAAGATTGAATTTTAGAGGAAGTATACCCACATTTGCTTGGGGAGGAGGGTGCAGGGAGACTGGTAAATAATCTAGGAAAAACCACCCTCAGAACACCTGACCAGGATTCTAACTCCAATCTTCCTATTATCAGCAGTCTAGTCTAACACGAGAGTGATGCTTTAGACCATGTGGCCACCGAAGTAGGTTGTGACAGTATTGTTTTTAAGAAATGTATGTTAGAATATGTCACATATACTATCTTGTACTTTCTACACTCACAAAATACAAGTATTAAAATCCTTTTATCTGCATTTTCATGTTAAATGGTTTCCAGAAATTATTCTACCTCTAGTTTTTGATTCACTATAAATATTCAATAAACAATGTATTTTTAAATTTCAGCTAACTTGAATATAATATTCAATTCATTTACTTTTTGATCACAGTATTACTATCATCATCATCATCATCAAACTTAATATAAAGCATATATATGAGGGTATTTTGGAGGAAATGTATAAGCATTTGTGTGTATACGTATAAAAAGTACTAAAAATCACATGAGCCAGTTAGGATTCTAACTTCCTTCATTAGAAAAAAGTAATTAAAGAAGATGGACAGATCAAGCTAAAGTTTTTTTTTAAATATAATCCCTACTATCATATTATAAATTTTCAAATGCAATATCTGACGATACTAAGTTTGTGAAATCAGCAAATATAAGAAATACATCTTGGCAGAGCAGCATGGAAGTCATGGAAGTTATGGAATCACGATGCTACTTCATCACTGTGTGTGTTTTCTCATTGTAAGGCACTTCCGATCTGAGTATAAATCTATTTTATGTTGTTTATCGTTTATTAACTCTTCACTGTCCAGAAAAAATGTTTGGAAAGTTTTATTTCTGATCTTTACTTTATGCTTTACCTCTAGCTAACACTATTTTGTTATTGTCATGCTACTGAAAGAGAAATGTGTACATATTTGCAGGCCATTTGGCTCGACTCACTCTACTTACATCCAACCGGGTTTGACCCGGGGCCAACCAGTAGGTGGGTCTTCTTCTTCCACCTCCTCCACGTCTTCCCTGGCCACCAACAGCAGCAGTGGTTCCTCTGTGGGCCACCAGGTGAGTGTCTGTAGCCTCCACATCTCTACAGTTGACCCAAACGAAGTGGTGAAGTGTTATTTAACATGAAAGTGTCCAAGTCTCCATTGAACAAGCAATGTTCCACTAAGGCTGGCCAATTAAATGATAAAAATGTGATAGCATTTTTTTTCTACTAATATTGTTTCTCTACTGAAAAAATAAATTACTTAATTTGTTATTGGATTGGACGATAAATAATTTTATTTGGTGACATGTTTTCTTTTTATATTATATTCAATTTTTATATCTCTATTCACTTAATCATATTTTTTTTAGAATATTTCCTGTCTTTGAATTTGCCACTCATATCTAATGCTGGACTTGTGATTAACTTAACATTAATCCAAAGGTACTACAAAAGCAAAATACAGACAACACATTTGGACTGTTCAAAAACTTTTTTTTTTCTCAAAAATGTAACTCAAGCAGTTAAGGCTGATTAGGCTTTTAAGTACTAGCAGTTAGAGCTTGCTGGACCTACAAAATATAACTTTGGTTTTTTTAGCACCACTCCATAGTGTTCTCAAACAATATTGCAGCAGTAGCCTTTATAATAAACAAATAAGTGAGGTAATAGATAACTCTGTTGACTTTGCTTGCGACATGATTGGCTGGAAAGAGAATGTGATATACCTCACTTAACATTTTGTAACTTACATAACATGAAAGTCCTCTCCAGGTCAACTCTTATGTCAAATTTAGATTATGTCAATTTAAAAAAAAAACTAAGAGGAGCCTTGATGTTACATCATCCTTGTGTTATGTGAACATGTGGACTTTGATCTCTGCATAATATTTGTAGTTATTATTTTCATGGTCACTAGATTATAATTGCATGATTCTTTTTCATCATTGCATGGGTCACTGAAGCTTTGACAAAATTATGGTGTTGGATTTTTTAAATTCTTCCTGGCCTTTTGTTTACTTGCTATATATCTGTGTATATAATATGTTCATTAATCATCAAGTGAAAACAATAAAACAACAGAATCTGACTGGTTTTTAAAATTGCTTTGATATGTCAGATATCATTGAGTCATCTGACACTATATTCTAATATAATGTTACCATGTGAATACCAAGCACACATGTCAGAAACAAGAGTATTTAATTTTATATTTGGCCGATAATGAGTTATATGTGTCAATGAGCCTCTAAACTGCAATAATAGTAATTATATAAAATAACACAAACAGTAAGATTGATCATGGTTGACTGCAAAAATAAAATAAAGTTTTATTTTCTAAAAGCTTATTCCTACCACAATCCTAGTTTCAGTTAATATTTCAAACAAACAAAACACTTTGAATGGAATTATGAATTATCTTTGACTTATAATGTGAATTATATTTTACTAGAATGAAGTGTTCATTTGACAAATGATTATGAATAGGGTGACCTGGTGGTCTAGGGGTAAGGTGTCAGACTTCTATGCTGGCGGCCAGGGTTCGATCCCCGGTCCCGGCAAAGATTTATCTGATTACCAAACCCTTCCTTCACCTCTGACAAGACATCTTGTGAATGTGAGGAATGCCAGGTCTCCACCGTGGTTCGGATTCCACGTTAAACTGTAGGTCCTCCATTTTCATCTCACAATCACCCTACCATTACACATTAGCGTAAGTGCGTATAACCCGAACGGGTAGTAAGACGCGGTGATAATAATAATAATAAAAGATTATGAATACACTCCTTAATCAATAAATAAATATGTGAAAATAATTCACATTATATAGAATAATGTTGATGGTGGATGGGTACAACAGTTGCTAATGTTGTGTGACATAGGTTGCTGCGACACCGACCATCACTGTGCATGCTACCAGCACCACTCGGACTGTTAGACCTCTGGGTTATGGTGTAGTTCTCCCCCCCACCCCACTTACTTTGGCCAATCAGGTAACTCACCTAACTGAGCATGGATTAATACACAACTTTAACATCATTTTTCAAACAAATACTTTTAATATTATGTGGAGTATGGGGCATTTCACTTATCACTTTTTATTTGAAATTTTATAATACGCCTAGCAGCGTCGGATCTTTTTTTATTTACTTTATTGTTTTATCAGCTAATTAATACCTGTTCAAGCTTTGCATATATATGATAATTAATTTAATGGGGTTAGGATGAGGAAGGAGGTATTTTAAAGATAATCTACATGCATTTGCATGGAAGGAAAGTGGGACACTGTTTAGAATAAACCACCCTCGATAGACCAGGCTGAGATTCGAACCCCGATCTCTCCATCATCAGTAGGCCAGTCTAATACAAGAGTGACTCCTTAGACTATTTGGCCAATGAAGCCAGTATTATTTTGGTTAATGACCCATTTTTACACAGCCCTTTAAATTAAATAAGCAAAATTATTCTTATTTTTCAAATTAATATTTCCCCACAACATTATTTTAATTGCAACCACACCAAAATATGTTCTTACTAGAAATCTCTTAAACTGAATGAGGTTGCTAAGCATCAAATGGGGGTTTCATTGATAAAATAAAGCATCACATTTGGGATTAAAATATTTAAAAATTGAACTTGACCCATTTCTAGGTATACATTTGTTATTTTGATAAACCTAGCATATTTTATTTTATCTAATGATTCTAGTAGAAAATACTCTAATTTTGCTATTCCCAATTTAAAGTTAGAGATTAAACTTTCAAACCAATCATTTTATCTGTAAAAAGTTTTAAAATAACTCAAATAAGTAAACCCACTGCTTATTTAGTTTTAGGAATCCACCTACAAATTGTTTGTTGCGCAGCAGCAAATACATGTTTGTGTACATGAGATTGTGGTCTGATTTCTTTGACTGTGAGCTCTTCACTGGTGTTGGGAGTAGTTAGATATTAGTACTAATATTCATCAGGTCTTTCATCAAGTCTTAATTCTTAGTTCACTACTAAGCTTTGAACTATACATTTCTATACAAATTATACTAGTTTTGGTATTTTAGGTGTAGTTGTTAAAAGTTTAGAGTCTGCACAAGTACCTATAGTGATAGACTATTATATATTTGATGTTTGTGGATGTAGAAGCCAGTAAGCAGCGTTGCACCAACAACGGTACAACATCAGAAACCTTCCCCCATCTACCAGACTTCTTCCACCAAGATCCACCCTGTACAGCCTCACATACTCAGTTCCACTCCACAGGTGAGCATCTCATCACTCACAACTCTGCTATCATCAAATATAGATAAACCTCTCAAAAACAGTTGCAGGGAATGTGGCATAGACATTTTCTAGGACTAATCATCACCACTACATTTATCAAATTGTTGATATTTTTAACACAAGTGTTACTACCAGCTTAATCCAAATGGTGAAAGAGAGGTGAGAACAGTATCTTTGAATAAAGATACTCACATTTGAGTAGAGGGAGTATGAAAAATAGTTTCATGTGTAAAACTACTCCCAGTACTCTGATTCAAGATTCAGATCTAAGCCTTCTTCTCAAAGGTGATATAATTTAACGCAAACCTTTGACCACTCGTCCACCACTCCACCACCACTCCGCAAGTTCAATACTAGTAGGTATAGGAGAAGACTAAAGCCATGTACACAATTGTATAAAATGTCGCGGAACAATATATCCTGTCTGTAGCAATACAATCACGAAATAAACCAGGCACAATGTTCATAAATATTGGGGCTTTTTCAAAAAAGTCCAGACACAAAAATCAGGTGATTCATGTATCTACCCTGAAATGGAAAACATGATATAAAACTCACAATATTTTATAGTGTGGATGTTTTCGGGAACAATGAGCATGAAAAGAGTAGCAGATAATAACATTGAGGGAGGAATCGTCTCTCTAAATCTCGTGTTCTTTTCAGTAAGCACTCAAAATTACTTGGGCTCATCCTTGTGAAGTTTATGAATCCCCAGTTACAGGGTATCCAAAAGATTCGAGATTGATACCCTCCACAAATAATTATTTCATCAACCAAAGATTTGGCTTCATTTTTTGGTGATTCCAATGAAATATTAAAGCAAAAGCACAACTCCCTGTAAGATCTACTTACTTTCACATGATGTCGGAGACTGGCTCTTGTCTAATCTGGCCTAGACACACGACAATGATGGGAAAGTATTTTTACTGGATCAATACGGTTCTGATACAAATTGTAATAACGGTTCGAAGCATTGCTCTACAGCATTATATACAAGTGTGTACTTACCTTAAGATGCTCTGCCAAGCAATTTTGTTGGTTTTAAAATAAACATACTTCTTACACTAGGGAGACAAGATTGTACTTACTATTTATTTGGTAGTCGAACATGATCTTCCCCTCCTTTAGAAATTAAAATATTGTTTTAATATTGTTTCTATTTACTCCGGCAATAATAATGTTGACATAAACTCCAGAAAGAAAATATATGAACATTTAAAAAAATTATTTATTAGTAAAAAAGTTGTTTATTAATTGGTTTGTTAGGGTGAGTGTTTATTGACAAAAGCAATTCTTCAAATATGTGCTTGAGGTCAAAAATATGCATGGATACCATACTTATTACATAAAGTGGCCAGCTTACAATAGGACTTAAACTTAAAAACTGACAACCTTTTATGACTGGAACTATATGTGGACTTTTTTTTATATATACTTTGTTGAGAGTTACCAATGATTTAATTATAGTGTAATAAATCCCTTGTACAGACATTTTTTGTAACCCAAACTTAATTAACTGTCCTTTGGGTATCTGTAAAATATGGGTAATGGTGGTGGAAAACGATTGCTGAATAGCATTTATTATTTTGTTTAAAAGAGGTTCAACTTTGCCAGTGATACTGGTACTTGTTGGTACGCCACAAAAAAAAAGATTCAATATAACTAGACTTGACTACATTATTAATACAAATAAGTGCCGGATATTCAAATAAAGATGTGTCATTCTTTATTTATCTGAACCAGTCTTATCATTCTGCACTGCAAGGTGCAGGTTACATCTGAACATTTTATTCCAAATTGACTTAATACTGGATCAGCAATATTCCAAATGCAACTGATTTTATTTTTGGTTTGAAATCTTTCAAATTGATAGATCATTTTGTTCACCAAGCCATCCACACAATAAGCCTAAAATATCAAATATATCTTCTACAGTACAGCATGTAAATCTTTTTCAATAAAAATTATGTATTTTCTAAGTGTTTTATGGTTTTATCATCATGCCGCAAAGCTATAAATATGGAACATTATTCATGCCTAATTCATTTATTCTCACAGGGAATCCTGAAGGACTTGCGAGGTGAACTGTCCCCTCCACAAAGTTCGTCCACCCCCCTGAACACACCCGAGTCGTACACCAGTCAGGAGAGTCGAGTGGGCAAGCCCGCTCTTCCGCCCAAACCAGCAGTGCCCGTGAAACCGACACCTCCCCCGAGACAGACTCAGCACGGCTCAGAGGAAAACAGGTGAGACTTCTAAGTGCTCCTCTTCAGGTATCTCTGCCTGTATTAATGTGGCTGGTGGTTAGGATGCATGAACTGTACATGCATCCAAATAAGACATAATACCAAAAAACTCCTACTCATTAGGAATTTAAGGAATTTGCCTACCTGTTACATAGCAGCAAATCAAACTATGATTTCCAATGTCAATGTATTTATGTTTTATTTGGCAAGTTTTAATGTTATATCATGGAAACAAAAAACAAATCCTTAAGAAATCTAAAAAAGTCTTACACTTTCACAAAACTAGTTTTTTGCAAACAAATTTTAAATGTTTTACAATTTAAGCCATTTGGATTATATCTGGTACATATACATCCTGCCAGGATGTAAATTAATAAGGTCCGTGGAAGTATAATATATGTCTATCTAGAATATGAAACAAGAAAAAGTTAATTTGAAATTCAAGTAAATGCTGTCCAGGCACAAATAGTAGAGAGAGTGCTTATACTCATCCACAAAGAAGGGAAGTGTTATCTGCAGATAGACAAGAGGCCTCACATGGGTGTTCGTCCCTCTCTTTCTATTTCCTACATTGGCTTCTAAGTGTGATAGTGCTTAGTGTGTCAAGCCAAGAAGCAACCCGCTCCACAAAATGGCTTTGAATTCTCCAAAGAGGCAACCATGCTTAAATTATTTGGTTATAATGCAGGTATTTGATTATTTTACAGTGTAAACCGTGTCATTTTTCATAATTTAGTAACAAAGACCTCTAAGTATTATTATTGGAATTGTTTTAGTTAAATATCTTATTCGGACATGGAGGTTATTCCTCTCTGAATTTACCGGCAAACTAGCAAGATTAATTTCATGCTAAGAAATAAGTCACATATTTGTTTTTTGTTGTGTCTATTATAATTTGGTGTCATCTTTGCAGGCTGGGTCATTCCTACCCTGACCCTTACTCCCAACACCTCTCAAAACCTGGCTCCCACCAACAAGTGCTTTTCAGCGGGTCCTCAATCCACAGCAACGAGCCTGAGGACCCCCCGCCTCTTCCTGCCTCTGATCCCCCAGATGAAGCGACGCTCGGCAGCCAGAGACGGACGGGGGGAGTGGGTGGGAACTGCGACCCATTGCCCATCATCAAGGCTCGGCCCCTCACTATCAAGAAGCAGCCTGCATCAGAACAGCCTAGGCTTAAAACGGGCTCAGGCGGTGCTCCTAGCAATGTCCATGTAAGCATCAACAGGAGGATAGAGATGCCACCAGCGTTCTTCTTTCCTGAGTCAGAAGCGCCTCCAGCAGACCTCGTTTCTTCTAGTGAACAGTCAACATTCTCCTCTACACAATCTGGTACATATACAAAGCATGACATTTACTTCACTTAGATATTGGAAGAATGGGGCCAAGTGGTTATATTATATCAAACATTGAGAGAAGGATAGAAGGGTAAAGGTGGATTCACACATATTCTGAAATTTGAAAGCAGTTCAGTAAGTCAGCACCACTTAGTGGTGCAGCCGTTCACACGCTCGCGGAAAGTTGGGAATCTCTGTTCACCCATGATGGATTGAAACGTCAAACATAAAATGAAAATATTACAATCAGTACAAGTTACTGGGATTAAAATAAAATTAGATGTTTTACTAACTGCCTTGGTTTGATTTTGTCATCGATAAAACTAGTCACTTCCAATAAGCTGTAGTTTTCTATCATCACTTTTGAGATTCGTCATCTTGAGAATGTGCTGTTTTTATAAATTGTGCATGCACTGATTGGATCTTCTTGGCCGATTTTCTGTAGAAGAACTGTAAAAGTTGAAAATATTTCTTCTCAAGAAGTGTGGGCTACACTGGCCAAGGGGACTTCTTGTGATTGGATTAGAGCTGCCGCGTGACCAAATATCAGCACTGCTCGTGTTTTACAGCGAGCGTGTGAATCCACAGTAAGGCCTAAAGACTCACCAGAAAATTGTAGGCCTCAACATTTACAACTAGAACACAAAAAAACACATAATTAAGTAATTTTCTGAGTACATCATTAGGGTGAAGGCTTTACCCTTCTTTCTTTCTTTCATTGTTTATTTTAATTCACTCAACTATTACAACTCAAAATATGTAATTTTATCTTACACACTTGCAAATTTTATCAAAATATTATTCAATAATAAAAATACTCAAAATAAGTCACTATAGTAAGATAGTCAAGCTACAGTGGAAAGTATTATCAAATTAAGTTTAATTATGTTAAGCTTGTTGTGAAAACATTATCAGATGATAACTTTCTTAATCCTTTGAAATGTTTTTAAAGTTATAACAAACGTGTAAAAAAACTGTAAAATAATAAATTAAGGAAGATAAATGTGGTAAGACTTGGTAGAAGTAAATTGTACTCTTTTTTTTTAATTTCTTCATACACTCTTCCTACTTATGATGTCATTGTTTCCATGTTAGACATCTAATCTAGACCATATTACATTATTTTATTTTTAATAGATTGACTGTTAAATAGAATTGCTAGAAAGCTTACCTCCTCCAAGCAATGAACCAATTTAAGAATATAAATAAAGTGCATCTCCAAGTTTGCTAACAAACTCAGACACTTCAGTGTACTAAAGCTAAAAACACTTTAGCGTTGTATTATGTAATTTATCTCTCTTTCTCTCTTATGAACACACACATAAGATTGTTTTCCCTTTCCAAGTTCTTATTTTCCAGGAGATGTTTTATTTTGTCTGTATCAGCTATTTCCTCCTCTTCGTGGTTCTGTAAAGCTGTTGTGTTGCATTCAGGTTCCAGCCAGAACTCTGTGGAGACAAGTAGCAGTGCTAGTATCGACGAGTTGGACCGGGCCGCCCATGACCCAACTAATGAGGAGCTTGAGAACAACAACGTGCGCACGCCGGCATTGGGGGAGGAATGCAACAGGACCGACAAAGGAGAAGAGGACAAGCCGCAGACACTCAACAACATCAACAGCAATCAGGAGCATTCAGGTATTTTCTGGACAACTTTGGCCACATTACTTTGACTATATTTGTACACTCTAGTTACAGTAATAATAATAATATTTAGCACCGTGTCTTATTACCCATTCGGGTTATACGCTTTAAGTACTAATTACTCTAATGGATTAGGAATTGGGAAGGTTGAATTAGAGGAAGTGAACCCACATTTGCGTGGGGGGAGAGTGGAAAACCATTTAGGAAAAACCACCCCCAGTTCACCCGTCCGAGATTCGAACCTCGATCTCCCCGTCCTCAGCAGTCGAGCTCAACGCGACAAGCGCNGGAAAACCATTTAGGAAAAACCACCCCCAGTTCACCCGTCCGAGATTCGAACCTCGATCTCCCCGTCCTCAGCAGTCGAGCTCAACGCGACAAGCGCGTTAGCCAACTACGCCACCAAGGCGGGTCACTCTAGTTACAGAATTCTTTGATTGGCCAAGTAGTATTTGGCATTAATTGTGTTAAACTTGATCTCTGTTGATAGAAAGGTCAGGCTCCTTACAAAGAGATATGCTCCACATTGATTCTTACTTTGGTTTACCTTATCTCTGACCAGCCTCGGGTCTACTCTGCATGACAACTTAGGTCAAAGTGATGTGCTACCCACTTGAGGGGAGCAAAACCTCGAATTTATTTAGTGGATGAAAGTATGAGACAGACTAATGGCAGAGTTAATCTGACTAAAATTTAAATCAATATTTGTTACTCTGCTATTTTTACTAATTCCTAACAAATTCCATGAAAAGTGAAATCTACTAGGATTGCTTACCTCATTTTCCCAATCTTGATTGAAAAAGTCGTTTAAATATATAGGACTACCCATATAAAGGAAAGGGGTACACATTTTGAAGGAAACAATTTTAAAGTAAAGAAATCATATAAACTTTATATATTCTGTACATATATGTAAATGAATTTTACTTTAGATTCACTTAATACTTTGCGGTGTTCGATGAAAGCCAAAGTTGTATAACTGTGAGTCAAAAATATTAATTCAAAGATATAGAGAATTTAAGTACACACTACTAAGTTTATTCAAATGGCTACCTCTGGAAGATATAATAATGTTTCTCAAAATATAACAGTACCTAACATATTCAAACATAAATTCAACTTTCTAATTATTTCATGCATTCACATTGGACTTATTATGTTATCATTAAAAAAAATTCTAACAAGTATTTTTTTAAATTTCTCAGTGTATGATGGTCTAGTGTTGACTTAGGGGTGAAGTTTGTTCGTGTTGTGTGTGGCAGGTGATACTGGGATGCAGCACATTGTTCGTAGAGGTACCAAGAAAGGCAATCTGAAGGCGGGAGGAGGAAAAGAGCCTGGGATGGGATCACGTCGAGTGAGCTTTGACCCACTGGCCTTGCTGCTGGATGCATCACTGGAAGGAGAACTTGAGTTGGTGCGCAAGACAGCCAGCCAAGTGGCCAACCCCAGTGCGGCCAACGACGAGGGCATCACAGCACTACACAACGCCATATGTGCCGGACACCTTGATATTGTCATGTTCCTGGTCGAGTTTGGCTGCGACGTTAACGCTCAGGATAGTGACGGATGGTAAGGCTACACCTCACATCTATTGCTTTGTTTCTTCAGCTTATAATATTATTCATCAGAACAAGAGGGTACGAGGACCTAGTCATTTTCACTTTGAGTCAAATTCAAAACAAGTTTGAATAAAATATAGAGAAATATTCCTAAAAAATTAATTACCTTTCATACTTTTACATTTTTTCAAAAGATTTTGTTTCCCAACTTTAAAAATGGAAAACAAATATAATCAATCAAAATATTTATACAAATATTTCAAGCTGAATTTATGTAATAAACCCTTGCATAAACTATAAAAATAATGATTACATTTTTGAGAAAAAATATATTACCAAACAAATTCAGAATTTGAAATAAATTTGAAATAGTTGAATAGGCTATTTTCTTAACCAGACAAAGGGGAGTATTAAGTGACTAAGTTTGCCATGATCTAAAATTAAAATTGAATTGAATTAATTAAACTCAACATTTATGGGATAAGATAAAAAAAATTAAGAGGGGTCTGCTCAAATTTTTTTTATTTGAGTTTGGGCAACCACCAAAACTTGACTCATACTCGAATTTTCTAGTACTCACTCATCCTTACAACATAACAGAAAACCCGCTGTGGTGATCACATTGTCTAATGCATTACTCTCACAGTATACTAGGCTGTTGATGACAGGGAAAATTGAGGTTCAAATTTCAGTCAGGTGTACTGAGGGTAGTTTTCTAAAATAATTCTCCATTCTACCTTCATGCAAGTGCGGGTACAATTCCTATAAATATGACCTTCCTCATCTATAAAAACCATTAATGTAATTAGTACATAAGTTCACCTGAATGGGTAGTAAGGCACAGTGATTAAAAAAACAAAAACAAAATTAGCAAAGATTTTTAGTGCAGAGAGATTTACTGAATTGCTCAGCTCCGACGATGAAGGACAGGATTCTGAGCACTTTCCAGATATGTTCCCTGAATGTTGTTTTCCACATTTCAATGGCAAGATAATAGTTTTCAAATACACCTTTCTAAACCTTTGTTCTTGAATTAGTGGAAGTTTAAGAAAATCTGTAAACAGTAGGTAATAAAACATACGGTGCTGCAAACAAAAAACAACAAAATTACATAAACTTTTATTTATAACAAAAATAGATATAACTGATATAAAATTTGGATTCTACTCATGTTATAAAACAATTATTCTTTGAGCGTTTACTTACTATCGGTGGTGGGTGGTTGGTGGTCATGCAAAATTAGGAAATGGGGTTGGGGTTCAAAATGTTACAAAGCTTGATATTATTTTTTGGCATAGAATTCTTGTTTTAAATAAATTGAGCACACTCTTTAATGGATAGAATCACTATTGTACAAATTGAGTATAATTTATATTGTAAGTCAAATTAAAACATAAATCATGAACTTCTTTTAGTTGAGCCCGCTCTCCCTCTTACCCCAACGTGATGCCCCTGCCTTCATAGCGTTGACCAACAAAATTTTGCTGTAACAAAGTCATTTTGGTTGAGTCTCAACATGAATAAGCCTTATTAATGGCACCCACATGAATAAACCCTAAAAAAACGTTCCAACACTTTACCATTTATATTCGAAACAATGATGATATTAGCAATGTCTGAGGTTTCAACAACTAAAATAGAAATTTTCTTTTTTCCCCATCAATTACTTTTTATTAGATTTCTTTTAGGATCACACAATGACAAAGTCATTTTGTATATGTTTTGAAATATTGACGGTGTTGAAGTGTTCACTTAGGCTAGCACTATAAACCTTAAGAAACATTGGCAACTCAATCTAATTACCTTGATTAAAATAACTTTCTGCCTCATCATGGCGGAGAAAATAAAAAATTTCTGCATACCCAAGAGGCAGAACATTTTAATTAGTGATTTTTAGCACTTCTATAAGGATATTTTTAATTCATAATTATGGTTTAAAATATCTAAGTGACATTGTTCACTGAGCAGAACACATCTCCTCAAGGCTTAAATATGTGCCTGACTAATGTTATGACTTTTTTAGCCTTAGTTAAGCTACCTTAGATTAATTGAATACAAGGACTGAACTCTGTGTGTTTGACTTGGCGTGCCAATGTTCCATTACTGATCGATACAAGAATCGTCCCATGCCCAGCGTTCATTCTTACTCATAGTTTAAGACTGAGTCTGTGATGGAACCGTGGAAATCTTCAGTTACACATTAGTGATAAACTAATATTGTGAGCTAAAAGATACCACAGCCATCTTGAACTCATAAGGGCTGTTATGCTGTCAAGTACACAATACAAGATTTCAATTAATATCAACATACAGGTTGAAAACCATTGTAATTACAGGAATGCCCTCCCAAATTGAAGATGTCTGTGGTATTTTATCAGTGAAATAGTATTTATTTTAAAATGAAATCATATTAAAATAATTAGCTTCGCAGTGATACACTATACAGTATGATAAATTTGTTTTAATATAGCTTTATCTCACATCCGGTTTAAGTGAAATTCACATTGAGTACATTAACAAGTCTTTTATCAGTATGAAGTTGAAGAAAGGACTGAAATGAGGCAGCATCACTTAGGACACACTCTGGCCATAATTATTTGCTACCTGTTTTTCCAGAATTTTCCACATCTTACTTTTCTAGCTTTTACTACTTAGAAGTACTTTAGAAGGTGTTAGTCCCTCTATACCAGTGGTTTTCAACATTTTTAGTGACATGCATACTTTTCACCACATGTGAGAATGTAATTCCCCTCCTCTCCAAGATTGCCTAACTCAAAAGTTGCATTCCGATTGATATACATATAATATTGAAAACAATTTTTAATACTAGTACTACTATATTACTTTGGTTATGTTTATTGTGGGGCTTTACAATTATATTAAAATTACCATTCAGCAAGTCCAGTGCTTCAAACTAAACAAATTGTTTATGCAAAGTCTATTTGGAATAGAGCACTAGGCTAAATCGTGGTTTAAATTAGGAGGGATAGCCAGCACACTTACCTTGTTGATACTGGAGTAGAAATTGTTTAGATAGAACACTAAAAAACACCCAAACATATTTTTAAAGACAAGCTTTTATTGTCACAGACGGCTTCCTCAGGTCAGGAGAGTAGTCTGATGCTCTTGGTTGAACTGCAAGGTTGCAAAGTCTGAAATATTGTAGTGCGGAGAAAAAATGTTTTTAAACAGTTTTAGTCTGTGGTCTTAGTTCCCCCCCTAAAACCTCAAAATTCCCTCCTGGTTGAGAAACCCTGCCCTATACCCTAGTGTAGTGCAATACAAGGCTAATAAGAGGTATCTCAAGAGCCATAAACTAACCTTACCTTACATACTAGAGAAAGAAGGTATAGGAAAGGTGGATAGAAACATTGTAGCATTGTAAAGTGTGAACTGTGTTCTTTTCATTGTAAAGGCCATATTCTTTTCATCCCTTTTATATGTCTTTATCCTCTTTTCTTATACCTTCTTCCAAATATAATACAATTACCTCATAAAGCAAAAAGATGTTTTCATTATAGAGATATACTAGAGAAAAAGTAACACATAGAAAAATAATTGTATTATTTAAATACAAATTTATTTATAGTGACAGCAATACAAAGATAAAGTGAAAAGGTGTATTGACCTTTGACACAGAGCACACATGATGACAAGAAAAGTCTTTAAACCATTGATTTGTAATCTCAGACATGACGAGAACTGTTACTGTTATGTATTGATTGTTTTGTTCAGGACCCCTCTCCACTGTGCAGCGTCATGCAACAACCTTTCCATGGTAAGATTTCTGGTGGAGCACGGGGCGTGCATCTTTGCTACAACTCTATCTGACCACGAAACTGCAGCTGAAAAGTGTGAGGAAGATGAGGAGGGATTCGACGGCTGCTCAGAGTATCTCTACAGTGAGTTTATCACATAACATTAACCACATAAACAACGGCATAATTATAAACAGGATGTTACAAAGTGTTGTGTTTGCTAACTAAAATCACCAACAAAATACTATAAAGTAGATTAATGAAGAGAAGAATTGCTCCAATAGCTGTCTAACAGGACAGTTTTGTATATACAAACAATATTTGAGAGAATAAAATTCATTAGCTTGTAAGATAGGGTATAACTTAACTACCTAAATATATTAGGGGAAAGGTGCCCATATTGGGCCAGTATCACAATTTAATTCTTTTGTCCCCAAGTTTCTTGACGGATTATTACCAAATTCTGTATGTGGTTTTCTGTGTAATTGAATGACACATATGCGCTAATTTAATGTTAAATATCTAGTAAGAAGATTTGTTTGGATAAATAAAACTCAAGTTGTGCAATCGGTCCAATATAGGAAACTGGTTTCTTAATTTGGACTACTGGGTTTCCTAAATTGGACCAATGGATTGGAAGATAAAACCTCAGGATTTTCCATGAAATTTCAATATTTTATTAAAAATACAAAACTATATATCACAATTAAGAAAATATATTAAACACTTAGTTTGAAGTTTGGAACGCACTGTTCTTATTTAACAGAACGCACACGGTAAAAGTTCGACATGAGTGTTACATGACGCCAACTACACTGAAAGAAGGGCTTTAATAAATGTATTCGTGCGCCACACTATTGGGCACTCATACTGTTGGTTATGAGGTTAGGCCTAAACAAGCATGATATTTTAAACATGTTTTGACAAAATAGCAGTCGAAAGAGTCCAGAAATTACAATAATACCAGTTGAAAAACACAATAAAGAAAATTTTAGCGAACATCGACATTGAATTCTATTCTAAATGAAATGTAGGACTGTTGACGCTTTGTTTGACCATGTTTTTTGGGTTTGTTAATTTCATGTAGATGTCACGATTGTCCACTACCAAAACATCAGGCATTATTTGAAAGATGAAGGCCTTCTCAATTTTGGTTAACTTTCTCATGAAAGAAATTTCTATGGTACCGGCATTGTTTTTATTCTGAACAACATGACCAATGTAATATATATCTTTCCTTTCCTCATCTTTTAAACAAACTAGAACATAGTCGTTTTCTTTCAGCTCATTACGAACAAAATCCTGAAAGTCATACATGTCAACAAAATCATCACCAATCGAAGAAGAACCACTTGCTACGATTTTGATCTAACGTGTGTTGTGTGTTTGTTACTCCAGGTGTACAGGAGAAGCTCGGTATTCTGAACGGAGGGGTGGTGTATGCTGTGTACAGCTACGAGAACCACAACTTGGATGAACTAAGCTTCAAGGAGGGTGAAAAGCTAGTGGTCCTGCGCAAGGGAGACGAGTGTGAACGGGAGTGGTGGTGGTCTAGGCTCGATGACAGGGAAGGATACATTCCTCGCAACCTGCTAGGGGTCAGTACACTCAGTGATTATGCACTATACTAAAACAAATAAAATATTTGGATACAAACATACAAAAGGGAACAGGCAGAAAATTGCTTTTACAGTGAAAAGAACACAGTTCAGAACCGAATAACTCAAAAAAGCTAAAATAAGTTTTCCTCAAAGAGATATATTATTTATTCACACGAAATATTCATTCCTTTTGTTTGTACCTTATGTTATTTGTTCATTTAACATGTCCCTATATGGCATTGTAAACATATAATTGTGAGACACTTTGTCTTGTGGCCACTAGATGGCATTGTAAACATTTAATTGTGAGACACTTTGTCTTGTGGCCACTAGATGGCATTGTAAACATTTAATTGTGAGACACTTTGTCTTGTGGCCAATAGATGGCATTGTAAACATTTAATTGGAGACACTTTGTCTTGTGGCCAATAGATGGCATTGTAAACATTTAATTGTGAGGTACTTTGTCTTGTGGTCACTAGATGGCATTGTAAACATTTAATTGGGAAACATTTTGTCTCATAGCACCTAAATGGCACTGTCAAAAATTTAATTGTGAGTTTAAAGATTTAGGAGCAATTATTTTAACTAAATTTTGAAATTAGGAAAAATAATAGTCAGGAAAATGCATGCCATGACTCAGTCAATAAATTGTTAATAGATTGACCATTGTCGAAGAATATAGAACTCATAATAACCAAAACAATAGTTTAACAGGGGTTTATGGTTGTGAAACATGGTTTCTTACCTAAGATGACTATAATGAATTTAGGATAGTTGGCAACTAAATGCTTAGGAAGATAATTGGTCCAAAATGAGGTTTTAATGAGGTTGAATGGCTAAAACTAGCTAAAGGTAGGAATAGGGTGCAATGAGGTGGACTAGATAGAACTAGTTCAAGGTAGGGATAGGGTGTAATAAGGTAGACTGGATAGGGTGTAATGAAGTTGACCAGATAGAACTAGCTCACGTTAAGTTTAGGGTGTAATGAGGTTGATTGGATAGAACTAGTTTAAGGTAGGGCCAGGTGATGTACTTTTGTAAGTGCCTCAATGAACTTTCCGGTTCCTAACATAGTGAGTAAAGTTAAATTCCCTTAGTGCAGATTTAAAAATGTTTACATTTTTTCAGCTCTACCCGAGAGTGCACCAACCCCAAAAACCTGAATGACCTTGGACTATCACAGAGCATTCATTAAGCTAGCAGTGGGGCTTCAGTGCTGCCTTCGTAGCCATCTTTAATAAGTTCCTGATTCCAGGACTTGAATGGAGAAGTTAAATAGAACTCCTGGCTTCAAACACCACAGCCCCACAAGTGAAAACATTGTCCAGAAAATGTAATAATGTATCTTCACTAAAGAAATATACACAATATCATTCAAAAAGTGGACGAGATTTTTGAATAATTTATATTCTCTTAGATGAGATGAGATCTGTATCTATGAAGTACGACTTATAGTATTTAATGTTAAAATTTTAACTACTGTAAGAAGAACATATTTTTTTAATGAAAGTTTGCTATGTAAGTTCCTGACCTTTTCATTTGTTTAGTTCGAGTGAATTGTAATTTAGTTGGGTGACAGAGTTAATTGCAGTAGATAATTATTCTCCCTGATAGAAATAAAATTATGTCTATGTAAAGTATGTTAGTTGCTTGGATTTCTATTTTATTAATCAACAGCTATTTCAAAAGTTTAAAGTTCATGGTCTTATTTCTAAAATAAAATAAATGTCATTTGAAGCTAAAATATTATACCTTATGTCAAGTTTCTTGCAAAGATGTGATGTTGTGGTGCACCCATAAACTTACTTTGGGTAGTGGGGGGTTGGGCATACAGTCAAGGTTGTAGACAGAATAAAATTTCAGAGGAGAGGGCAGAGGTTGTTAGCAAAATAAAGTTTTTTTTAAAAATAGTTTGCCCTCCACTCCAACCCATAGGTGAGTTTGAAGAGTCTTTTCAGTAAAATATTTGGATGCACCTAAAATATATTTACAGTATTCTTCTCTTGGCAAACTTTTTGGAAATGCCTCTAGAAGCTATTTGGAGTAGTCCCTGTTTACAAAATTGTTGGAATTAGTTGCCTATTAGACTAAAAAATGTAGATTAAATTCATTCAACACATCTTAAGTTCTTGATTCTATAGTTCTAAATATAGTGGTGTACTTTAAGTTTTTATTAAAATGAATTGGGTCATGGGGAGGCACAACTAACACCCCCCCCCCATTCCACCCCCTTCCACCCCACCTCGGGTGTGCCACTGATGTGATGTAATTTTCAGAATTATATTGATCAAAAATATTCTTTAAAATAATTTGAAGAAGGCTTATATGATTCATTTTGTCTGAAAACTAATCATATTTGTTGTTTTACATGACTTGGTACATAATAAAAGTTTAACTCTGCTCTCTGACTCACAATTGGCTTAGATTCAGCCTTAATGTGTGATTAAATAGCTATAATTAATAGCACATAATTCATACTGCACAAGTCATAAAAAAACTATTAGAAACAGATTGGATCCTATGTTTTTCAAATCTGAATCTCATATCAGAATCTCTCTTTTATTTTTTGCATCTCAAACCTTCAAATATTAAAAAATGTACAATTTTAGTGATAATGAAAATATCAAATATTGAGTTTTCAAATAAAGTTGTTACACGATTTGTTGCCACTGATAATTGCTATTTTGTTTATTTGAAATATAGTATTAGGCTAAATCATTATTTAAATTAGGAGGGACACTTACTGTACACCTAGTGATGCTGGAGTAGAGCTTATTTAGAAAATGTGGTGAGATGCAGAATGGATCTTGGTATAAATGTCTCTAAAACTAAGGTGGTAGTTTTTGATAAAGGTGGCTCAGGAAATGATTCACAGCTTAGTATAAGTGGATAACTGTGATAACAAGTGAATGATTTTGTGTATCTGGGCAGAATGATCTGTAAAAATGGAAGGATGGATGGTGAAATCGACCGACGGATGAATGCATCTTGAATGTATGTGGACTATTGCAAAGAAAGTAGCAGTAGGTATCGAAAGAGGCAAAGGTTGCAGTATTTAAAAGTGTCTTGACGCCAATATTGTTTTAAGGTTGTGAAGCGTGGGTTTGTCAGAAAAAAACACAAGAGCAAGGTGAATTCGGTTGGAATGAGATATATAAGAAATGTATGTATTGGATTCATTAATGAATGGTTGCTGAAGGATTTCGGTTTGAAAGGGAATCCAATAGGTCACTGTGAAAGAAGCTTCTTTCGTTGGTCTGGGTATATTTAGAGAATAAGTATGAATCGAGTGATGAAGAAAATATATGAAGGTAGAATGTATGGATCAAAAGGAAGGCTATATTGTAATATTTTATGAAGGAGCTTACCTACTAAGACGATGCACCTTTACCAATTTAAAAGAAAATACAAGTACTTCCTAACAACAAACCAAAATATATTTTATTCTATGAAAGTAATTCTAGTAATGTTTGTAACTATAAGATATCTACCTATCTTAATGTGACATTTACATTATATTTCTTTCGTGTCCTTTTAATTTTATGGATATTAATGCAACATTATTGGCTGATATTTTTTTAACAACTGTGCATAATGTCCTAAGTGGATGGAACAGAGCCATTATTTCTAAAATAGCATGTGTTGGTTGTGAATGTTGAACTATACACAATTCTTAATTAATATGCTTGAATTTAAACCTGGACCTTATCTCATATTTTTTCCTAACCAATCAATCAATTTTCTTTATTCATATAGCTACTACAGACACTAAGAAGGTATACAATATTCTAAGCATTACATAATCGATTAGTTCTACAAGGAGTATTTTTAAGAAAGTGGAATTTGGTCATCATCTCAAATTAATAGTTTGAGAGAAGAAAATGGATTATTTTTCAAGCTACATGTACCAAAACTAAATCATGAATTTGTTTACGTATTTGTCCAAGTCATATAAAAACCACACTTTAATTTGGAATAAACAAACAAGCCTTATAAATTCACCTTAAATTAATGTTTCCATTTGGGAGAAATAAAATTGCTGTTCATCAAAGTTTGTGAGTAAACCTGAGATGATATTGTAAGTACTTAATGGCTGGCTTTTGCCAGAAGAAAATAAAGATTATAAGATTGTTATCTTGCCAGATACTTGTAATTAGTATTATTATATAATATATTAAATAATTATTGTAAAATAATTGACAAGGTCATAAGTTTTATTGAATATCTTATTTCCTATGTTATTCAGTGCCTTATATGCGGGCACTTGTAATTAATGTAATAATTGTTAATTAGCAAATATAAGTAATGCATATGACAAAGCTAAAGCATTTGCAAACAAATATTTTACATATAAAAATGTATCTAATAATTAAATAAATAATAACTAGCAGTGCTAGTCACTTCACACTGATTTAAATAAAATATATATAGTAAATATATTTACGTATAAGAAGTGTATTAAAGTGTATACTTGTGTATAGTGTATGTGCTTTCTATTGTTAATATGAACAATTATGTTACATTTTCAAAGAAATGTCAAAACATTTTGAGCTCAAGTTGAATTTCTGTGGATTTTCTTCATTTTTAATCTACTGTATTTAAAATATTTGAACTAATTTAATTGTTCTTAATAAAGTGTAAAATTATATTGAGGGGACAGGGAGTATTTTAAAAACTAGGTATGTTATGAAGCTAGCTTTAAATGTGACTAAAGCAATTATATCATCAAATGTTGTCATATATTATGACAAATATCACCAAGTCGTTTTTGAAAACCATTTTTATTAATTTGTAAATTGATTTTCATAGGAGTAATATTGTTTAATTATTTTCCACATTATGTAGAAGGATTAAATTTTATTTAAGGTGTTTTTGGTGATTATATCGAAATCATATTAACATACAGATATTATGCCTGTTGGAATGATAACAGTAATTTTATTATTCTGTATTAAATGTGAGAGTGCCTTAAATATTTAGTTAATTTTAAATCAAATGCTCATTCATATTTAAAAGTTTGTTGGGAAAAGAAAATGTTTATCATCGTATAATTTTTGAAAATTTTGTTGGCTTAAGTATATGATTTAGCATAATTTAAAAGTTACCAATCTTCATTTAGTGACCAACCACATTACAATTACTGTACTGACAAAATGTTTTTGTTTGGTAAAGTACCTACAGACGTTTACTTTAACTGTTTTTTTTAAATTACTATAGTGATCTATTCTAAGAATAATATGTGGTTACAGAAAATATGAATAATTTGGTTTTTCTTTTAAAATGTGCAAATTGAAAAAGATATTTTACAAAATATTTCTTGGAACAACAATTTGTTTTGTTTCTTCATTTAAACATACTTAGAATATATGATACAAAGATTTGTATAGGCCTTTTTTTAACATTTTTAAATCTGAAAAATATTAAAATTAATTTATTCAAAATCATATTAACTTGATGGTGAAATATTGTCCAAGTATCCCCTTTTTATGATTTGTGTTTGATTAATGTTCTGTTATGTAGTATGATATATAATTTTAGTCCTAGGACCTCCTTGTTTTTACTTGTTATGTAGTATGTTAACTTTGGTTGGGGTCGATGATAGTACAAATCATACTCATAGTAGGCCTAAGTTAACTTGTGTATTCATATTTTAAATGTAGTTTTGTCACACAGTAATAGGTACTTTGTTTTGTTTTTTCATTTAGAAGCACCCAATATATTTTTGAATGAATACATTTTATTGTGTTCCAGTTGCTTCCAGGAAAAAAATATACATAGTTAAAAGTTGTTTCACTCTCATTTTGGCTAAATTTAACTATTTTTAATAAATTACCTCTCAATAGTTTATCGTAAAATAAATTTTCAAAGCATTCAAGGAAATATTGTCATAGGTGTAAATTTTAAATTTTAGTGCTAGTTCAATAATTTTATCGTGATATTTTTTCCCATTCAGTTCTTTGTTGTGATTTTTGCTTATGGAAATTAAATTGTTCTTTGGTTTTAAAAAGAGATGCAAAATCTTAATCGGCAATCTCAAAGTGAAAACCTAGCATATCATTAAAAATGTAAGTTAATAGAATTAATACTATCCTCTTAATATTATTCTTTACTAACATAAATATTTCCTTGTGTTTTTACCTATTACAAAGTTAATATTGTTTGGTTTTAACAATATCACATTATTGGTTGATTTCAATTGATTTCTTTATTTCTTTTAAATAAAAACATTTAAAAAAAATTGCAGTATTTTTATATATAGCCGCAATACAAGTGAAACATACTATATATTACATGAGGTGATAAACTGTGTACTTATCTTATTAAAATAAATGATGAATAAATTGATGGGTGTTGAGCTTTTAAAACAGTTTTGTTTTATTTATTACAACACAGACTCAATGTACTATGGAATTTATTTAAGTAAAAAACTCTCATCAAAAGAAGTTATATTTCATGCACAACATGCTCAATGGAATGTTGTCAAATACTTCTGATCATAAACCTTTAGAAATAATTGAGAATTTAAAGGATAGGAACCCATCTTATCTTTGTGGAAGTTTTGAAAATCTAATAGAATGTTGTTTTTTTTACTCAAACTACTATAGGTTATGTGCGATAATAATAGTGCGTCACTAGTGATGACTTTGTAAGTTCTTGCAGGGAAAATCTGAGCGGTATTATGTTTAACATGATCAAATACTCGAAATTACTAAAACAAAAACTCACTGTTTCTCATAAACTACTTGGACAATCACAGTAGTTTTTTCAGAATTTGATATAAAAACCTTAAAAAACATGAGGATAATATTAAAATTCACATAAACCAATTCGTTTGCTTTGAAAAAAAATTGTTTTCTAAGGAAAGAACTATAATGAGGTTTTTAGTGCAGACATATTTTCACTCTTTGTACAAGTTTTTTCCTAACTGAGATAGATGGGTGGTATATGTGTACGAAATGATCATCATGAACTGAAATTTATTTTGATATGAGACTCATTCCTCTAAGAACAATACTTTTCACAGCTTTGTGGGTTTAATTACGAGCTCTTAACACGAATGTATTTATGTATGGATGTGTGTATATGTGTGCATGCATGTTTGTGCATATGTGTGTGATTGCATGCATATATATATATATATATATATATATGTGTGTGTGTGTGTGTGTGTGCGCGCGCGCGCTCTACCCATCACAGACATAGTGTCATAGGCTCAATCTATCTAAGATATAGCCGTGTATTAGGCTCTACTCACCAGAGACATGACAGTGTCTTAGGCTCTACCCACCAGAGACATAGAAGTGCCTTAGGCTCAACTCACCAGAGATATAGCAGTGTCTAAGGCTCTAACCACCAGAGACATAGAAGTGCCTTAGGCTCAACTCATCAGAGACATAGCAGTGTCTTAGGCTCTAACCACCAGAGACATAGCAGTGTCTTAGGCTTTACCCACCAGAGAAATAACAGTACCTTAGGCTTTACCCACCAGAGAAATAGCAGTGCCTTAGGCTCTACTCACAAGAGAAATAGCAGTGCCTTAGGCTCTACTCACAAGAGAAATAGCAGTGCCTTAGGCTCTACTCACAAGAGACATAGCATTGCCTTAGGCCCGTGACTATTGTCGTGGGACGGATGTCTCCTGTGAGTAATCCCTCTGGCAGACTGTTTTCGATGCTCTAACTCGACCCGATTATAGTCATTCACAAAGAGACTGCCAAGCAGCTGACTGCTAGGTACTAGTTCTTTACAAGGAAAGAAGATATTTGGCAACGCCGCGCGATTCAACCCGGCTTGACTCACGATTTTGTATAATTTCGTAGAGTTCTAGAACGCGTTTTGTTTAACATCGTCATTTATTACAAGTTTTGGCGATTGTTTGTTTCAAAAATGTTGGCCAAGAAGTTTGCCCCGCACACGCCCCAGGAAAAAGCTTTATTGTTAGACCTTGTACATAAATATAAAAACATAATTGAGAATAAAAAAACAGCCGCATCTTCGAATTCTCAGAAGAAGGAATCTTGGAAGAAAATAACAGAAGAATTTAACTCCAACTTCAACGTTTCCAGACGTGATGAAACCCAGCTAAAAAGGTAATTGTGTTTAAAATTCTTATCATCAAACCATTATACTTGTTTTGTGATTATTTTGTGAAATAGGTTCATTCAAAACAAAGTCTGACTACCTTACCATATTATACTTTGAAAATAGATTTAATTTAGTAGTGAAATCTTTGTTCTTGGAAATAGACTAATCACTTCATTCTTTTCATAAATCCTTGTTCCTTTTTTTTTTAGCTCGGACCACTATTAGTAATATGTCCAAGATTATATTTATAAATTTTATACATCAAGCTGCCAATGTTATTGCTACTTTAATAAATCTTGTAAACTACTGTAATTGGTAGGCCTACTTGTCTTTCAGGTCAACCAATTATTGTGTGGCTTCTTTTTAGTGAAGTAAATAAACAATCTATTATTGCACCTACAGAAATTATGGTTTCAATTTCATTGTCAGAGAAAACTAAACTATGCATCTATATTGGAGAACAAAACCCTACGACTATATAGCCTAGTCCTATAGAGCATATAACATTTTTTCCCTTTGTTTTATTTTAATATATGTATATTATTATTATTATTATTATTAATACACACTCAAGAAGATTGCAAATTGAATAATACAACAATTTTTAAAGTTTGATTAGGCCTATGAAGCTATATTATGTTACAGTACCTTTTATCATATTCATATTGAAAAATTGATGAGAGTTTTATTTTTCTTGGTTCGATCCTCGGTCCCGGCAAAGATTTATCTGATTACCAAACCCTTCCTTCACCTCTGACAAGACATCTTGTGAATGTGAGGAA
>CABFVX010002018.1:0-52301 GCA_902151425.1 Timema shepardi
AAATCAAAATGAACTAGATTAAACAAACTATTCCACAGAGGCTATTTTACAATATTAAATATATACAGTTCAGAGACTGAACACATTAACATTAAATATAAACATGGCATTGATATTAATTGTAACTCTTGTATTAATTTTTTTCTTAAAAATTTTCTATATATATATATATATATGTAGAGAGGGAGGGATAGAGAAAAAGAGAGAAAAAGGGTTGGGTAGAATCCACTATTTTATGAATTTGAATCTTCAATTTAACAATCCCAAATCTGAATTCAAATTTTGGAAACAAATTATGAACTTTAGAGGAAATATAGAATAATATAAACTACAAATAGTAACAAAATGTTTAACATTCTTTATAATCTATTTATAGGGACATGGAAGATTCGCATTTGCAATAAAATGAATTTTTTACACGAATTTTACTGTTTTTAGACGAATAATACAAATTTAAGCTTTTTTCTAAATAAATACAATTTCTTTGTAATTTTGCAAATACCACATCATAAAATATAACTTTCAAGACATTAACACTGGTGATAGCACCATACCAGGACTGCCGTTTATACAAATAGTATCAGTTTTTACTTATTCTGTAGGTATGAAATGGATAGCAGGACCAAGTTCAGGATATTTAAGGTTTTTTTTATTTGAGGTTAGCATTAAAAATCATAATTTCTACTTTTATAGATAGATCAATTCTTTGTTTACAGCCCTTAAAATATTTCATGCTAGGTCCAAGCAAGGACATTAATATATTTGAACCTTGCAAGAGGCAGTCATATTCGGCAAAATTATAACTTCTTAATTTTCATTCCCTTCTCCATATTTGATAATAGTTTAGTCTTCTATGACAACATGTTTCAGTGTTATTATTTGATCTAAGCCAAAGGTGATAAGAGATTATTTCGATATTGCTATTTATGAGACTAGAAGGTAATGAAATTGATATATTGATAAATCAAGTTTGATATTACTAAGCGTGAAATTTTTGTGCATATTTATATTTGATTTTTTTCCAAAAATGTTAATAAATAGTTGAATAAACAATATAGAAAAAAAATTTAGACAATTTTATCCTAGTTTTTTTTAATGAATACTAATTTGACTCATATTTACTCAAATAATAACATCACTTTCAGCTTATAATATCACTTTTTGAGAAAAATAACACCACCTTTCCCCTAAAAATAACCTCACCTTTTGCATGATTCTATCTATTTATTATAACATTCATAGATTTAGCTAAGTGTTAAATTACTGGTCTGGGGCCTGTTTGTTAACGTCATCTTATAATTACATTTGGTTCTGAACTACCAATAAGCAATATAAAGGCTTTAAAACCTATTACCCTTAAAAAATTGGAATTAAATTAAGGATTTGAGTCTCCCATCCTAAAATGTTGACTATTCTTAAGAATTTAAGGGATTCAAAGACCCCTTCCTAATACATATATTAGGTTTGTGCGTGCTCCCTATTTATATAAACATAGTATTAACTAAGATATACAGGAGTGTGCAAATTTTTATTGAAACAAATAGCAACATTTTGAAGAGCAAATAAAATAAGGCAAACATCATACCCTGGCTCGAGCAGACATGGACTTGTGAGAGTCGTTGAGGACATGCAGAGGGAAGTTGCGCGTTCGCACCTCGCCTTGAGGGTTAGGTGGTGGTGGACCATTAGCTGGGTCAGGTTCTCCGGGCAGCCACATGTTGAATTCAGCCATCCAGTTTTGTAATGTGTTTATAGGCATGATGCATAGCACTGTACGGCCTGGTGTGTGACGCAAGAAAATGTCGCAGAAACACACCACCTAAACATTCATCAACAAATCTTTCAGATAACAATTAATATCTACATTGTTTTTACATGGTGTTTAGAAAACAGAAATAAATAAGCACAATGACTAATAGACAAGGACACACTTATTGCATACTGTGTTTTCACAAAAGATTCCGTTTGAAAGCAAGTAATATATTTTCCACTACCGGCTGGCTAGGCCTGTCATAGCTTCATATGCCTTATAATATAATGTGACTAGGACAAGCACAATATCCCGTCTTGGGCCATTAATTTATTAATGTGAAAGGGTAACCCACATTTCATCAACGATAAATCTTTTGGCCATGCTGGGACTCAAACCCAGGACCCACAGCTCTCTAGACAGACACTCTACCGACTGAGCTATGGTGACGGACCTATATAGTGTCTGTTAATTTTATGTGTTTCTATCCACATTTCCTCTGCTTTCTTCCAAATAAAATACAATTACTTCATAAAGTGAAAAGAGGTTTTCCTTATAGAGATTATCTAAAGTTCGTTCACGGTAGGAGTTTACCTGGGAAAGGACTTTTTCCCTACCAGAAATCTATTATATAGTAGGATATTGGTAAGAAAAAAGACCTTTCCCAGGTAAACTCCTCCCGTGAATGAACAATAGGTTCACAGTTCGAAGTGTGAAATTCTTGGGGTTTCAAAGGAATTGTTGTACCTTTCAACAAAATGAGGTTATGTTGCAAGAGTTTAAGTAAATAACGTTTGTAGGCTAAGAAATCATTTTAGTTTTATGTATAGTTTCATAATTTAATGGCTAGATTTCAGTAAATTTCTTCCAATCAGACCAAAACCTTCTCAGCTCTCCAGCAAATATTTCTTTCAAACGGCCTAACACAGAGAAGCTATACCCCATCCATGGTCAATTTGACTGCAACAAATACAACTTAAGGGGGTGATGTAGGTGATGGGGGAAAAAAAGGTCAATGTTTGTGCAGTTTTCATAGCAAAACTTTTTTTTTTGTCGAAAGAAATCAAATATTGCTCCAGTAGAGACATCTGGAATTAAATTTCTTCACATGGTGATATCAACAGTGTTTGATTCAATCAAACAATAAAAATAACTAGTGAAAACAAGTAAAGTGAACTGAATTCAATATATAATTGTGATAGGAGTAGTTTACCTAGTCCAAATGAGGTTTGCCAACAATGGTGGCTTACCCCATGTGGGTTGCTAGGTTAAGAGTAGAAAGGAAAGAGGAAACCAGAGGCTAACTCAGCAGTGTCTTTCAAATCCTTGTTGTGGTTTCTTGACAACTGTACTGTGTACTGAGTACCGCGCAGAGCCGCTCTACACACTCCAAAAATGACCAATTTTCCTTCCCCTTCCACTCTCAAAAAGAGGCAAACCCTCAAAAACGCCGGAAATGTTCCCACAACGGAGGGAAGACGCTCGAAAAATAAACAACAAAATACTAAACCAATAAAAATAATGAGCTATATCAAAACAAACTATGTTAAACAAATTATTACATAAAGGCTACTTTACCACTTTAATCAAGACCGATATTTCCCAACTGTTGATATCACCATATGAAGATAATTAAACCATGTGTTTCTACTAAAGCAATATTGGGTTAATTATAGCCAAAAAAGTTTTGCTATAAAAACTGTAGAAAGAGTGGCCTTATCTTGCATTCTTTAAATCCCCACCTTAATCTACCAACTTGAATGTAATTTTTGTGAGGCTGAAAATAAGACTCACAAAATAGGTGATCAATGACTAAAAGACAAGGATGTTATCTACTCCGGGAAGGAGCGAAGGAGAGGTTATATGGAGTACTCTTGTTGAAGAGAAAAGGAAATGAATATTTAGGGGTATATGATGTGTGTTGGGGTGATGGTGAGTATACCATTGGTGGGGTGGGTATGAGATGTGATAATTGGGGCTGGGTATCGGAAGTTGATGGGTTGTTAAGTAGCTGTGGTTGGATGCCAAGGGGTTAGATGGGCTAAGTCACTGGGTACAAGGGTATTTGAGGAGGGAGGGGGGGCTGCGTGTCTTCGTCCTGCAAGGAGTCTTTGATTGAGGACCTCCTCAAAGTTTCAGGTTAGATGTTCCTACTGGATGGCGATGGAGGGGAATTGTCTAAGGTCTGAGGGGTGGCTGGTGGCATTGAGGGAGGATCGGGTTTATTGAGGGTGTGGGCAGGTTGAGGTAATAGATGCAGGGGGGAAGAGGGTGTTGTGCCATGTATCAGGCGTTCATAGCTTTCTAGTTTTTCTTTTTTACCCTCCTTCCTCTCCCCTTGGAATGAGTTATGAAGTATTGCGATGGTGCTTGCGGAGGCCGGCCAAGGACCTCAGAGGTTGAAAAAAAAGCCTTTAAACTTTTAAAATATTTTTATTTTGCTTTAATGATAATTATGACTATTAGTCTCTAGGATGGCTACAAAACATATTTAACAAAATTCCCCGACTTTTCCAAGTTTTCCAGGCAACATTTTTAAATTTTCCCCGACTACTTTTTCTCAGTTTTATTGGTGGATGACTTGTTTTATTTATTATTGATCACATATTTAAAAAAAAGTTTGTATCTACTATATATAAACAGTTTTAACAGTTATTTTAAAAATTAAAATGTTATTTTATTTATGTATTATTAACTTTTGTTTTAGTGTTTGGTTGCAAAATTGATGGGATATTTTAGGCATATTTTTTAATTCCCTGACTTTTCTTCCTTATTTTTAGTTAAATTCTCTGACATTTCCCTGTCATCCAAAAATTCCCTGACTTCTCCCTGTTTTCCCTGTCAGTAGCCACCATGGTCTCCTGTCAATCCTCCTCCTGTTTTTAACAATTTGTACATTTTTCAATGTTGTGAAGGCAAATCTACAAGATCCTAGCGAAGTAAACAAATTACATAAAACAACCAGTAAATACAAATATTGATTATATCTTAAATTACCCGTTGAGACAGAGGAAACAATACATAACATAAACTATAATGAAAACTATATATGTGGGTCTTCCTCCATACAGCCTTAAAATAAACACAAATATTTTAATCAATTTCGTCCAAACTCATGGCAGCATTATCTAGCACCGAGTCTCGAAATCTGTGTTTGGTGGCTCACTCGGGAAGTGTGTCCTTGGTCAGTCACCGGCAAAGTTCACATAACAAAGACCTGTGTTTTGCACACTGTTTCCACAAAGAACTCCATTTTAAAGAACAAAATCTTAAGTGAAAATACACATGAACAATCACAGTTTCAATACCAACCACAAAAATCTAGACAAATCAGTTCCTTCCCATGCCTACGCCCACAATAAGGACTTTGACTCCTGCTACACCACCAAAGTACTCTGGGCATTCCCTACAGCCACTTGTGACAAATCTTGGCCGAGACAATGGAATTTCACATTAATTTTCAAGTGGGGTGGCGGGGGGTGACGACGACTTTATTATTTGAATTGTAGTATTTGTTGGTCTTTTGTATATTTTTTAACTAATAATTTTTCAGCAGGCTATTGATTTATTGAAGCTTCCATTCTGTTGTCAATTTGGCATCAGTGTAAGTTCAGTTATTTTTCTAATTCTCTAAGCATGTACTCCCATATATGTTTGTGTGTCTGTATATGAAAAAGGAATAATTCATGGAAATTAAAAACCATCTGTGAATGTGAAAGTGTGAAGAAGTTGGAAGTGTGGAAGATGAAATAAGAAATAAAGGTAGAAGTGTGTTTATCCTTATCTAGGCCTAACCTAATTATCCCTTCAGGTTGGCTGGTTTCCTTCACTATCATTTACTTTAAATTACTGTAGTGTTCTATACTGTTTTATTATAAATTTCCAAGCCATTAGGCGGTGACGATCAATTTTCTTTAAGAGGCAACCATTACCTCTTTGTCCATTGGCAGCAGTGTAAAGTGTGAACTGTGTTCTTCTTTTCATTGTAAAGGCCATATTGTGTTCGTCCCCCTTTTAAATGTTTCTATCCACCTTTCCTATACCTTCTTCCAAATATAATACAATTAACTCATAAAGCGAAAAGAGGTTTTCCTTATAGAGTTATATCAAGCCATTAGGGAATAATTCCTTCTACTATTTATTTTATTAGTTATGATACTATGTCTAGAAAAATCAACAGCTTCAAATCACATGAATTGATTTATTAATACATGAAAAGTGAACGTATATATAATTACATTCCTAGCTGTCAGGGAAAATTCTTTCTATGAAATTTGACTATCTATCCCAGTTTAAATCTTTCACAACTATTTAAAAGTTTTACGTTGCTACTACATTGTTTTCATGGATAACAAAGTACAGTATTTATCACGAGTTTTCTCCCCAAATTTATAGCTTCAAAATCTAAGGGTCACCTTAAAATCGCAGATTAAGGAATGGGTTAGGCCTACACCAAAAGGTAACATTTTACATCTTTATTTAATATGAATACATTAGTGCAGGGCTGCCATTTTTTTACAGGCTTTATCCGTTTTTGTGCATTTTAGAAGTATAAAAGAAATCAAAGGATATTTGGTTATTTTAACGGATTTTTAAGCTAATTTTTAGGTTACTATTAAAAATAACTACTTAGTTGTGGCCTAATACGATACTTGATACCCATAGTATCAACTGGTATCACAATAATCGATAATATATGCTAAAAATCTCGATACCATTCTTTAGTACTCAACACAATTAACTCCACAAATGGATTGGGGATAGTGATAGGCATAAAAAAATTGAATTTTATCTCAATGTGCTGTTTTTGAATACTTTTCTAATTACTTCAGATATTAAATATTCTGCTATTCACTATAATCAAAATAGATTTAAAAACAAATAATGAATATTCATATTGTTACATATTTAATTCTTAAAACTTTGCCCACATAGTCTAGCGCTTATCAAGTAAAACGTGAGGAGATAACTTGAATCAATTCTAAACAAACAATTGATAATATAAAGAGTTTAATAAACGATTTTAAAGATGCCAAACTTTACTTTTAATTCATGAAACTCCACAAATATTAACCTTTGGAAATATCAAGTAAATTATATCGTTGAATATATGTTCCTATATAATCTGTTTTGAAATAATAATAATAATAATAATAATAATAAAGAAGCTTGTTTAACACTTGATTTTTTACGCTTGGCTGTCATGGCAGCTGATTATTCACAGCAGACGTGTTTACCGACTAGATTTTTTGTAACATGTGTTTATCTTTTTCTTATAAAAATAACAGTTTGTTGTATACTTATCCTTTAATTTCTTCCTATCTCTCTTTACTTTATATTATTTTATTTTCTGTATATTTTTGTGAAAGTGTCACATTTTAGAAGCTAGTGTGTTAATGGTTGAGTCCAATGTTCGTATTTAGGGGGATTGGGGTATGTATGAGACTTGGATTTTCACAACAATTATTTTGTCATAATAAAAATTAACTTCTCATTGTTTTTATGAAACTTTTTAAGAGTTAACCTTTGAGCAAAAGCAATATGTGTGATAAAAAAATTATAATTCATTAGCAATTCTGCAACCCTAATTAGATTTTAAATCAACATCGGTGTTTTGTTTTGTAAATAAAAACCATTTACCAGTATTATAAAATACCATAATTATTATTTTCTTCATTCATGATGAAATAAATATCACTTTTAAAAAATGTATCCAGAACCAGTGAAAAACTGTGGGTCATCTTAGATACGCTGTAGTCTTAGAATTCGGAAGTACTGTATATACATTTTTAATCACGCTCCGTACTTGATTCATCCTCAATAACTATCTCCACATTTTCCCATCCTCCCTTCTCCCTTCGCTTCAACAACATCCAAACACAGAGACATACGTGCTTGTTTATTCCTGAAACTCCTTTTGATCCAAGCCCTCTACACTTAATTATTTGCTTCATCACTTGATCCAAACTCATTCTCTCAACATGCCTAAGTAGCTCTTCAGCACTAATTCATTAGTGACTGTCCGTTAAGAGTTTTCCCCGTACCTTTCTTAGATATCTTACTCCAACCACATTCATCTTGGTCTTGTGTTTCTCCTGACAAATCCACGCATCACACCCATAGAACACTGTTCATGTCAACACACTTCTATATACTATAACAAAATAGAAGCTAAAAATTGTAGCTAAATGTTAGGGGTCTGCGAGATTGGGTTTTTTCATTCGAGTAGAACTTGAGTCGAGTATTTCTAAAATCTCCTAAGTTTAAGTTGAGTATGAGTATAGGCATATTTATAATTTTAAAATGTTATAAAGTATATTAAAACACATGTTCTTAAAATATGAATGACACTCATTTTTATAAACAGTAAGTACTATTGAAAAAAAAAAAATTTAACAATGGAAATATCGGTTTTAAATTAGAAATAACACTTATAAAACACAATTTAAAAAACAATAACACTAAAAATCTGATAAAAAAACAAATAATTAAAATGGTTTCAGCACATGTCTCTAAGGACATTTAATGTCAGGACTCTACCGTGGTTCGGATTCCACGTTAAACTGTAGGTCCTCCATTTCATCTCACAATCACTCTACCATTACACATCAGTGCCTGTATAATGTGAACAGGTAGTAAGACGCAGTGATAATAATAATAATTTAAGGACTTTAAAATTACACTAACAATTATAAAACAAAGTTAATAAAATGAGTAATTGCATGATGGCTCGGAAATGTATAACAAGACAGTGTAGAAACACTGTACAGTGATGTAAAGTAAGTGATAGTGAAGGAAGCCAACCTGAAAGGATAGTTAGGTTAGGCCTGGATAATAACAAACACACTTCTCTCTTCATGCCTTCTTAAACTTTTACACTTTCCACTTCTTTAAAACTTCCACAATTGCACATTAGTTTGAATTTTTGGAAATATTACTTTTAAATTTGATGTCTTTTCATATGAAAAATAAATATTTACAAAAATTCAGAACAATGTGCAACTGTGGAAGTTTGAAAAAGTGGGAAGTGTGAGTTTAAGAAGAAACAGAGAAGTGTGTTCCATCTCCATTCCTCTATGCAGAGTTCCACATGCACGTTGTACGAGCTCTTGTTAGGCATTATTTTATTGAGAAATTGACTTCAATTTAATTTTTAATGTTCATAAAAGTTGATGTTCATACTTTAAGATTAAAAATAATATTTCTAGCAAACAATATGAAAGAGTAAGTGCTTTTTATAATATAAATGTGGTAATTTTCTTAAAATAGTATAGTAACTAAACTAGAGCTAGTTTTGTAGCTAAATGTATTAATTAATACGCGTTTTAAATATCTGAAGTTTGAAAACATTTAAAAACAGTTATTTTTGATATTACATTTTTAATTTAACATAAATTATTATTTTAGTAAGGGACCAGGTCAGAATAGAAAAAAGAATAATTCATTTATTTATTTCGTAATCTTCTTAGCTATTTTTATTTTAATTGCATTCTCATGGCAATACAAGTGAACAACTTCAGTCGAGTATAATTCAAAATGGACGACAATATTGAATAAATTTACAGTTCAAAAGTGGTTTTAAAGCTCTATTACATTATTAATATGAAAATTGAGATTAATTTTTAACAATTTATTACCAATTGATTTATAAGTGGAAATGTCGATATTAACTCAACTAAACAGACTATGTTTACTATTGCGTTTTAAAAATTAATTATTAAGTACATCAAGTAGAAGCTTGAAAATAACAAGCCTACAAAACTTTCGATCTCGAGCTTAAGCGACAAGCTCAAGTCAGAGTTCGAAATACAAGTACTCGCAGAGCCCTACTAAATGTTAATATTCTTTCTTATAAGCCATTCGTTATACCATTAATAAATTTGGTTAAGTGTTAAATTACTTGTCTGTGGCCTAGTTGTCGAGTTCATCCTGTTATTATAGCTGGTTCTAAACCCCCAATAAGCAGTATTTACGCTCTAAAATCAATTTCACCTAAGAAATTTAGGAAAAAGAATTTTTTTTTAAAGGTTTTGACTTCATACACAAAATTGTTTCAAATCCTTGAATCTCGAATATCCTTAAGGTTAGAAGGAATTCGAGGTCCCATCCCTACTAATTATTTTATACCACATAAAATTTAAAGACTCAAAATGTTTCCTATCATCATGCCAAATGATGACACACTAAATTAGAAATAAAAAACACATTAGCTAAAAATATCATACCTGCAGTGTCTTCCCAAGTCCCATTGAATGTGCTAGAATGCAACCAAATCCTGTTGAAGTGTTAAATCTAGTTGTTGACTCAACTACGTTGTCATACAGAAATCTTACTCCACCAATCTGCAAAGAAAAATAACCGGATTAAAGACTTTAGTATTTTTGTAACAAACATTGAAAGAAAGAGATGGAAGTGCAAGTTTACACACCAGAAAAATATTGAGCTAAAGATTTTATTTGAAATGGAAATGGAATGGGTTCTTTGACCATTAAAATGTTTGAAAACAAACGAAAAGGCTCTAAAAAATCGATTTAACATTAGAAAATCGATTCTTTAAATTCTTTTTTTCTATTTATTTATTATGATAGCTAGTTGTTTAACACAATATAACAATGGGAAAATGTGTATACCATTTATTTTATTTACAAATTAACCAAATGTGAATTTACATTTTAGCATAAAATGTTATCAATAAGCTATGATTTACATTTTCTACACCCAACTAAATAATTAAATGTGAACCAAATTAGAAATTTAAACAATAAATCATAACAACATTGGAAAGTTAAATAAGTGAAATACAACC
Source organism: Timema shepardi (assembly GCA_902151425.1). NCBI lineage: Eukaryota > Metazoa > Arthropoda > Insecta > Phasmatodea > Timematidae > Timema > Timema shepardi. The sequence goes on from CABFVX010002018.1 coordinate 10,557, forward strand.
AGGGGATTCAACATAGCTCCAGTAGGCCTATGTGAGAATGACATTTCGACTTAGGGAAATTTTCAAACAGGAAATAACAATTTTACCAGGAATGGGAATATTTTTAAAATTATTTTCTAATTTTAGGCTGGTGTATATTTTTAACTTTTTTGATTGGTCCAAACTTATCTTTCACATTTATTTAAATTAAAGAAAATAAATAAACAAATAATTGTATGATAAATTTGGATACTTTTAACAATTCGATCAGAAAGGAATCAAATTTTATAGTTTCAAATTAATCAAATATTTGGGTAGATGTAAAGAATTTTTTTAATGAGTCGAGAAAATGGACCAAACTTATTTTATTTCAGTTACGAGCTTGAACCATATGTTTATGTTTTGTAATATTGTAAAATTTTAGAGAGGAAAAAAATGAGTAGACTCAAACAATGTATATCTAATTTATATTTAAATATTAAGTTTTGCAAATAAAACTAACTAATATTGTGTCTGACAAGTGCTGGGTAAAGTTTTGACACAAGCTAATATTAATTTAGTCCTAATGCAAATATTATAATTTTGTACTTTTTAATTAAGCACATGCCTCGGCGGCGTAGTTAGCTAATGCGCTAGTTTTGTGTTGAGCTCGACTGCCTTGGCCGGGGAGATAGAGGTTCGAATTTAGGTCGGGTTAACTGGGAATTTTTTCTAAATGGTTTTCTACTCTCCCTCCACGCAAATGTGGGTTCACTTCATCTAAATTCAACCTTCCCAATGACCACTGGCGATAGCGCTATGCCAGGACTACTGTTTACATGGATAGTATCAGTTGTGCTTATTTTATAGGTATAAAATGAATCTCAGGAAAAATGAATGTTTTCATGATATTTAGGCTTTTTTTCCCTGGGGTTAGCATTAAAAATAGCGATTTCTACTTTTACAAATTACAGTACATGTTCGATAGATCGACTTTGTTTTCAACCTTTAGATTTCAAACTAGCTCCGAGCAAGGACATTAATATATGGACCTTTCTAAGCATGGTCATGTTTAGCAAAATTATATCTTCTTAATTTGTATTCCCTTCTATTTATTTGATATTAGTTTAGCCTTTTATGAGAACATGTTTCGGTGTTGTTATTGTTTGGTCTAAACCTAAATTGATGATCGATTATTTCTATATTGATATTTTTCAGACTCAAAGGTAATTAAGATATTGAGTTTGATATTACTAAGTGTGAAATGTTTTGTGCATATTTATATTTGATTTTTCTCCCAATATATCAATAAATAGTTTAATACACATTATGAACGAAAACTGTACACAGTTTCATCTCTACTAATGGGTTAAGAATGTTTATGGGTGAATTTGGAGGAAATATACCTACATTAGCATACTTTGTAAAACCAACCACAGCACACCCAACCAGGATTTGAAGCCCGGTCTGATAGTCATCGAGAGTCCAGTAATGTATTAAAGTGACACCTTGGAGCACGCAACCACCGAAGTGGGACTGTTTTTAATTTATCTAATTTGTTGCTTTCATTTATAGTGATTGACTCCCATATGTGACTATTAGTAGTATGGTTTAGTTATCAATTAAATACAGTAGGATCAGGCTAATTAAAAGTTGGTTAATTTGAATAATTGGATAAGTCAAACCCACTATGATTCCCATGAAATTCTTATCTAAATCAATGGTAAGAAAAAACTTTTAATTCGAATTTTAAAAGGAAATATTTGGACAATTTGAAGATTATACACTATATTTTTAATTTTTTCAAGTTTATACTCACTTCAAACCTAATTTAATAACCTCAACTAAACCCAAGAATCCCAGGAATGTCAAATACAGTTAAAAATTATTGACTCACAGTAAAAGAGAAAGCAGGGAATTTTGCACTAGCTGCAAGCGGTTTTCTTAGAATGGGGGATGTTTTGGCTCTGCTTTATTTGCTTCTGTGTGACAATGCCATCACATGACGCTCAGCATGAAAGGGGTAAGGTTTATGTTGCTTGTCCTAACCTGACACTTTTGCCTCTCAGTGACAGTCGTTCATTGTCATCTAACAAGTATAAATTGTGGTGTTTTTAGGATGTCAGTGTGGAACCTACACCAGTTTAACCTTATCCAAGAAGGTTGAAGTGATTAGAGAAGTGGAATAGGGAGTGAAAGAGAAGTGTGATATCGAAAATAATATGGAATACAGCCAAACACGTTATCGTCTTACCTTAAAAAAAAAAAGAGAGAGAGAATAACATCATGAAGAGTTATAACGTGCAAAATGTCGGAATAAGAAAATTGGTGTGGTGAGTTAATTTTTATAGCTTTTCATTTTGGTTTTAATTATTTATTGTGTACAAACAGTTTAGATACCCATTGGTTAATTGTAATTTTGGATATTTCCAATTTTTTTAGATAGCCCTTGGACTTCGAATTAAAAATATTCTAGTGTAGTTTCTCATCTTTACTAAAATACATAGCCCCAACAAAAATAATACATTACACTATTTATAGTATTAGGTTAATTGTTGTATAGAAACACTAATTACACTAGTAAATTGATAAAGATAATTCAGATTTGTGCATATTTTAGAGAAAATTCAGTAGTTAGCAGCTATAAATATATTTAGAGGTGTGCAAAGTTTCAAAACTTTGATTTGGCTTAGAAACAAATATCAGATTCAAAAAAGTTTAGGCTTTGACAATCACGAATCTTCACCAATAAAATTATTAACAGCAAACATTCTCAATTTATGGTCAGTTATTATTTATTGTCATCCCAAGCTGTTAAATGCATTAAAAATCAATATTTATATAGAAAAATCTAAAATAAAATATGTGTAACATGTGGTGGCTTGATTTATCAGATTAAAAAAAAAAATTCCAAACAAATGTGGAAGTGATTTTAGTGCATTAAGTCATATAAATAACCACAGTACAATATTTCATATATGAGATTAAAGTACGCATTGAGATGAAAACATGTACATAGCACACCCCTCAATATATTCACACATTTTATTTTAATAAATTACTAGGTTCAAAGTTGATGTATTGAGGAGTTAAAATAAAGGCATACTTGGTGTGGCTTGATAATGCGAGCAATCTGTGCCGCCACAAAAATGTCTGGCTCTTCAGCGGGATGTCCAACGTTAACCAGAACCCTGCCTTGCTCGTCTGGAATATTGTACAGGTCATTGGTGTGCATCCCAGAGTTGGTGGGGTCATCCACTGGCTCCTCGTCTCCGCTGGAGGGCTCCGATAAAAGTATACAGTCATCGTCACTGCTGCTACTAATGGTGGTCACTACATCTGACACAAAGCACGCATCTTGTTTAGGAATATATACCAGGACATTATGCACAGGGTCTGCAACTGTAGTAACACTAGGGGCCTGCAAGTATTCTAACACTAGGGGCCCACTAGTGCACTAGAACTAGGAGCCCGCAAGCATTCTAATACTAGGGGCCCATTAGCGCACTAGAACTAGGAGCCCGCAAGCATTCTAACACTAGGGGCCCATTAGCGCACTAGAACTAGGAGTCCGCAAGCATTCTAATATTAGGGACCTGCAAGCATTCTAACACTAGGGGCCCATTAGCGCACTAGAACTAGGAGCCCGCAAGCATTCTAATATTAGGGGCCTGCAAGCTTTCTAACACTAGGGGCCCATTAGCGCACTAGAACTAGGAGCCCGCAAGCATTCTAATATTAGGGACCTGCAAGCATTCTAACACTAGGGGCCCACTAGCGCACTAACAAGGCCCTTCAAGAGCAAGAAGACAAAAAGAAAGAAAATAAAATAATTTTTGAAACAATTTTTTAGCATTAAAAAAAAATATTATTTCGTTGAAAACTGTTCTGTATTTATTTGTTAAAATGTTTCTTGTTTTCGAAACTTAGCTTGTCAAAAGTGAATGCTGCTTAACAGGTGGTCTTTCAAAACTGATGTTTTGTTGTAGGAATACAAGTATGAAATGGAAAAGAGAATATAAGAAATAAAATTAAAGGAAGGTGGATAGAGGAACAGCATGGATTTAGGGAAGAGAGTTATACAATAGACTTAATCTTTGCCTTATGACAGTTGATGGAAAGAAGGTATGAATATTTGATTATGGGAGAATTGAAAAATCCAGATTGAACTTAAGAATCAGAACCGAGAAGAATAGATATGGTGACATCTCTAATTTTAACACAAATAAAATATTATTTCAGCATTGTTGCCTTTATCAAACACAAAGAGTACAGATAGCACAAACACTGGATTACTCAATTATGAATTTAAAGAAACTCATTGTGCCAACTGTTTTTGGGAGTCAAGATAAATTTCTTGGCTATGGTTAGTATTTATATAGGTCTATTTTTAAAAAATAATGATAATAGTATATTTTAAAATAATAATAATAATGATAATTTTAAAAATATTAATCTTATAGAAATAAAGAAACTATCTTCTGTTGAGGTGTTTAGTAATCCAATGGTGGGCCAGTTCCCGACGTCTAAGTTGAGAACTGTCGCACTGTTTGGGAAATGCTCATAATATTTTGAAGGTGTAATAGATTTGAAAGTCCTGGTTGTGGGTACCAGCATGAATGGGTACAAGTTTGTCCAAATCTTTGTGGTTTGTGTCAAAACAATGATTGTTCATTTGCTGTCTGAAAGAACCTGTAGTAAGGCCATATATTCTGCATCACATGATTTGCAATGTAGTTGATATATCACGTTATTGTTTTGCAATTGTAATAACCAGGGATTTTGTATTCCTATTTGGTAACTTTGCTGTTGGAAGGATGTAGCTGGTAGGTGGATTCCACACGTGCTGCAACAGGTGCTACCACAGAGGTGTGAACCTTTGGTAGTCGGTTTTTCTTATCGAATTCTCTTGGAGTCAGGAAGGTTGGGATGGACTATAATATTGTGGAGACTGGGTGGCCGTTTGAAAGTGACTCTTGGCGATTGACTAAGAAGGTTTTGGGTCTGGATGAAACTGGTTAGGAATTTGTTACCACTTTTAAGGATAGTGTTGATATGTTGTAGACCAGGATGGTATTGTGTTGTGAGAGGGATGTCCTCAACTTTTTTTTGTAAGGTCATAATCATACCTGGAGAGTGCTCTGTAGATTTGATTGTCTATTAGAGGCTTGGGGTAACCTCTGCTTTGGAAAGCTGTGGAGAGTTGTTTACAATATTCAGTTAAATCATCAATTTCTGAAAATATCAGTTTGGCTTGGGTGGCAAGACTGAATGGTGGAGACCTTTTTGAGTCTGAAGGATAGCTGTTATGGTAGTGGAGGTATTGTTGGTGATTGGTGGGTTTTATATGTAGAATAGTGCGAATTTGGTTGTTTTCAAGGAAGGTAAGACTATGCTGTGACATAGTGTGGGTGAAGTTTAAGGGGCTGAAATTGTTGAGGTTATTTAGAAAGATGTTCAAAGATTCTTTGGAATGAGGCCAGATCATGAAAATACTGTCAATGTAGCAAAGCCATAGATAGGGTTTGATGGGCTGAGATTGTAGAAAGTGTCCTTCTAGTAGTCCTATGTAAATATTTGTATATGAAGGAGCCATGGGTGTACCCATAGCTGTACCTTTTATCTGTAGGTAATGTGTGTCTAGAAAACCAAAGTTGTTTAATTAAAGGATCATCCCAGCCAGCTTCACGAGGTAAGAAGGGGTATGTTTGGACCCAGGTAGTCTGCTCTCTAAGAAATGCTCCACTGAGTGTATTACAAACACATGAGGGCTGTTAGTGTAGAATGCTGTGACATCAATAGTGACCAGAAAACAGTTTGGTGGAAAGTTTTTAATTTTGCGAATTTTATCTAAGAAGTGTTTTGTATCCTGTATGAATGAGGGAAGTTGTTTTACAAAGGGTTGTAGGTGTGAATCAACCAGAGATGAAATTCTCTCAGTTGGAGAGCTGCAACCAGATACAATCGGACGGCCAGGCGGAGATCTAATTTCTTTGTGGATTTTAGGTAGGAGATACAGTGTGGGAGTTTGATATTTTTGTGGAAAGCACAGTTGAGTTGAGTTTGTGGTGAGATTCTGTCGGGGACCTTCATGTTGTAGGAACACTTTAATCCGTGCGTTGTGATCTTCAGTTGAGTCTTCTGTGAGTGGGCTGATAGCTGACAGTGTGCTTCTGTGAAGTAGTCAATACAATTCAAGATGACTGTGGTGGAGACCTTATCAGCTGGTAGGATGATATCAATGTTGTTTTTTAGTGCTTTGATAGGTTTATGTTTGTTGAAGTTTAGGTTCCGTTTCAACGGTAGTGTCTTTGGGAAAATCAGATCGGTAATATTGGAACGGAGGTAAGTGATGAACTCTTCCAACGAATGTTCAGAGGGTAGTGCAACAATGATGAAATATTACTTTGTGTGTTGTAATGTGTGTTTGACTACTATTATAGAGGGCAAAATAAAGGAAGAAGTCACACTTTTCCTCTTCCCCTAAGTGAGCTTTCTTAATCAAATCCGCACTTATTAGTTGGTTTTCCTTTTTTCTTTATTCTTTCTCAATTTACATTATTATAAAATCATTTAGCCACTGGGCCTCTTTATTGTTAAGCCAAACTAAGGAATTAAAATTAAAACTTGATGTTAAATCTCATTTAGAGCATGGCACCATGAACTCTCGTACCCAGTGTAAATGGTCACATATTTTTGGAAAATTATTTCCCAGTAGTTATATAGACTATCCAAGTTGCAAGAAAAGCTATTTAAACATTGAACCTACCCTTCCCCTTGGGTTTGCCAGCAACCTTCCTCATGGCGGCCCGGGCAGCCTCAGTCTCCGACTCATAGTCATCGTCAGAGTCAGAATCAGTCTCCATCTGGTGTTGCATCTGGCGAGCAGGGAAAGAGGATGACACCGGTGCAATCGATACAGAGGGTGTCATCATGTGGACCTGGCCCGGTCCCGCACGGGGTTTATTGCCCAGGATGGTGCGCGTCACACTGGGTTGTACTGAGCCTCGGCCGGCTGACACATTCTTTTGAACTCTCAAAAACTCAATCAATTGCTATGAACAAATAAACAAAGATTCATTTCCGATAATCTATTAGATCTCACACACACACACACACACACACACACACAAGATGTAATATTTGAAATATTAATGATAACTGATCTTTTATTTGATGCATATATATATTAGGGTTCAGTTAGTAGGATTTTCCAGCCAAGTCTGAAATATATACACAAACTGGGGGCACAATTTTGAGGTTTTTTATAAAGGTTATATCTTCACCTTGTATTGTGTGTTTGATGAATGACATATTGTTTACTATTATCTCTATTTGTTAAAGATATGGCATCTACAATAACCTTCGCATATTTGAAAAATTTTGAGGAAGGATAAAACTTCGATAAATTATCCAAAAAATGATTTAATTTTATCTTACTAAACATTACATTTTTCAATATTTGATCATTTTAAAACCATTACTAAACAGAATTTTAACACTGATTAGTAATTTAACTAACACAACTCAAGCATGGATCAAAAACCGGTATATAAATGTTTATATCTTACATTCACTATCTCCAACATAATTTTGTAAAGAATAAAAATACATTTAAAGAAATAACACCATGGTCACTGGTATGAAGCAGATAAAGCGCTTTAGTTGTGCTATCATCGCAGCTCCCGTCTAATGTGTGGTCCTTAATATTCTAACTCTTTGGAATTATCAGTGACAAATTTACAGGTGAATTTTGACACAGAAGTGTTTCATAGATTATTAGCATTTTTTGATTATTCAAAATGGCTGATACAGGAAAAAGGAAACTAAAACAGAATTTAATATATAATTGTTATCAGAGAAATATAGAAAAAAAGAGATGCGTATGTAAAGTTTGCAAAATAATATTACAAACTCCACAATGTGAGTAAAAAATTAAAATTTAATCAAGAGCTAAATAGCCAAATATATGCTTTTTAGTGAGAATTACTCCATCAAGATATTATATTCTGAAGATTGAAAGATGACACCTGGATACGAAAATCAAACTCAAATTGAGCCAAAGGTCCCGGGTTCGATTCCCGTGTCCAGGTGTAATTTTTCAATTTTCAGATTAAAACTTAATTGATAAGTTACTAAGCTTATCAGTAATCCTGTGTCCATTGGTTATTAATATAGTCCTTAGGTAACAAATAAGGAAATTTTCCTGACCCTTGTTACTGACAAGATCTAGAAAAATAATTAATTTAAAAATTAAAAGTGGTGTTAAGTGACAACAAAAATCCTAGGTAAATTTGACTTTTCTCCGCAAGTTTTAAGATTTGCTTCAACTTCGCAATTAAAAAGTGGCCTTTGCAAACCCGTACCGAATAGAATATTATGCAGATGACAGAAGATTGAGCATTAATGATTTTTAAGATATACATTGTATTAAGCTGTACTTGATACCGTCTTGAACTAAGCTTATTTGAGTTCTAGCAGCCCTACAGAGAAATTATTTTCCTATACATCTTATTTGTCTACTCTTCAGACCCTCCTCTAGTCAACAATCAGTTTATTCAGTTTCTAACATTGACATTCCAATAGCTATCTGCATAATTCCCTCCTTGTTCGGTTATTCTCACACTATGCTCCCACCCTCCTCCACAACCAAACCCTTCCCCGCTAATTGTGCACTATTTCACAAACCACATCCTTAACAAATAGAGAAGAGTAAACAATGAGTCAGTCATTCATCAAACACACCATACAAGACACAGAAATTACATTTTTAAAGAAACTTGAAATTGCGAGCCCAATTCTCCCCCCCCCCAGTGGCTCCGCCCACTATCCCCAAAAGTGCCACAATCCGATCTGATTGGCCCAGCCTACTTCCATTAAAAGTGCCAGAGCCGATGTGGCCGGCTCTCTAGATTTGCGCAAGTTCTCACTTTACCTGATGGAAAGTGTAGTAGTGTAATATATCACTGGAAAGAGAACATTCCCCTATTTTATATAAGTTTGGCAACAAAAATCAACCATAAATAGTTGTTATTGGAACTGGGCGTTTAGTACATTAACAATGGTGAACGGTGACACTGTTGTTAAAGGGGCGATGAAAGTGTTTGTCCTATAAATGAATCTATCTCTACAAGTGAATTGAACATTAATAATAGTGAAAATCTAGTGATTTGTTTGGTGATGCATCAAGTGATGAATACATGCCTCCAAAAATTAAATTAAAAGAAAGATGACAATGTAAGCAACAGTAGTAGTAGGCTGTAATAAATTTATAAAATATGTAAAAAAAAAATAAGATCATTCATTATAAAAGGTTTTTTGAAACACATTCTTTATGTGTAGGTCTAAACATTTATTCATGAGGTATGCAATATAATAAATCTTACTGTAAGGTAAGCAAAAAATACCTAATGTATGATATCAAATAAAAATTCCTGTCATTCCTATCTATAATCTTATATTTTCAAAACTTTATTTTATCATAATAAATTAAAGGCACTACAGCAAAATAATAATGAATGTATAATATATAATATTTTTTTAAATAGCCTTACTTTTGAAGAAAAATAGTTAAAATTAAGAAATTAAATGATTTTAATTAAATTTTATTAATGTATTATTACTAAGGAACAGTACAGGCAGATTAAAATGATAGATAAATCAAAATAATCGCTTCATAAATAAAGGTTTGGTGAATTTTCTTGCAAACCATTACAAAAGTGAGGAAATAGCATTCTTTGCATACAAAGCCTAACAGCCCTCTGGCACTCTTCGCGCGGAAATTCTAGTATAGGCGTGGCACTAAAAAGGTTAATTATTGATAGTTCAGCCCCAAAATAATTATAGTAAAAACTTAACAAGCAGACCTTAGATCATTAATTTAACACACAGCTGAATGTTCAAAAGTTATAATGAATGTTAACATTTTGTTAATATTTCTACTTTATATCATTCGGTTAAATTATTATTTCCTCTTATATTCATAATTTTTTACAGGATTCAAGGGTAAAATGAAGATTTGAATTCATAAAATGAAGGCATTTTACTAAACTGACCCGGCCACGGAATGTAAACAGTTGCTGCTGATGATGATTATGATGATTGGTTCTGAACCATCAATATACAGTATTAGATCTCTAACACAAATTTGACTTGAAAAAATTGAAAAAAAATATTAAGATTTGAGTCTCTAATCCAAAATTTTCTCGAATCCTTTAATCTCTAATATCCTAAGGCGTTGAGAGCCCCCAGTTGTGACAATTAGATGGCCAAAAATAAAGCATGTACACTTTTTACTGTAGGCTATGAGGTTATGTATCCCCTGTTAAGAGATAGAAGGCTAATTTAAATTTTAAAAAAAAGGGCCAAAGCCATAACAGACTAAAACTTACCTTGACTTAAATGTGTTATAAGAAACATAAGGAAATATGTACTTCTTAACCTGGGTGATACCTCACATAAATAGTTGTTTCTTAAAAGAAGTTGTAAGAAATATTACAAAAACTGAGATTATGGGCGAGTTTCAAGAGCCAATCTTTGACAAGATTACATAAAATAGCCTAGATAATAATATGTTAGATACTGTACCATTCATTTTAAACAAAATGGCATTGTGTTTGAAATTATTTAGTTAGAAGTGTACAATGGTCAGTATTGGGGTAACAAGCCTAATTCAAGTGAACTGGATATATTATTTATTAGGTGATCTGTCTTTCGACAGGTCCATTACTTTGTTCCCTCCAGCATGTCCTTTCCGCAGCTTCCTTTTAAGATCCTGAAACTTCATCTTAGTTTCTCGTTTGAAGTCATCCATCAGCTACATTCATCATCTTCCTCTACCACCTTGTATTCTATGATCACTCAGTAAGATATTTCATTCTCATTATGTGACCCGTCCAGTTGACCTTTCTTCATAGAATCACCTTCAATAAAGTTCTCATTTCACTTTCAATTACTCTTCCTGGAACATCATTAGCTAACCAATCTGTACACTTTGTATTCTCTATTCTCCTCCAGCACACCACTTTTTGAAATAGTTACTCTCTTTTTTTTCCCTCGGGATCCATGCCTTAGCTTTGTACATTACACTTAACAAATTTCTTTCTCATCTCCAGGGTCAATTTGCTTGTCAGTAGCATTCTCTTCTTAGTGAAAGTAGACTTGATCACTATTATTTAATATAATTTATGAACCCATTTTAGATAAAAGAAAAAAATGGAAAAACAATTTACGGTTAAGGTTTAAAATGCAACCACATACCTTCTTGTTTCCTTGTGTGTTGGCAGCATTGGAGGTTGTATTTGAAGCACCTGATGCCAGTTTCACTAGAACTGTGTTGGGTAGTTTCACTTGTGTGCCTGATGAGCCAGAAGTGCCTGGGATTTGTTTCAAAATAGATGAGTTGCCTTGAAGAATGGAGATTACACGATTTTGAGTCTTGTTGTTCTGACGATTCAGTGCAATTTGTCGCTGCACCTGAACAAATAAACACAAAAGTTGTGAAGCTTAACTTTAAATGGTGTTGCTTAAGACATATTCTCATGCAAACTTAGCTATTAAGCTTTTTACTTTCTCATATCAAGAGAAAGTGTTGTAATTGTGAAAAAGTTGATCTAAAGTTATGAAAACTCCTGAAGATTTATGTGAACCCAAAACTTTTTTTTTTACCCATGTCTGTGTGTCTGTCTGTGCCTGGCCACAGATCCAAAGTGGTTTGATGAATTTTGTTCAAACTCGATATTTTGATTTTATAAGGTCATACCTAAAAATAGTTTTTTCCATTTTGACCCTAGACCTCAAATTATGGATAGTTTACTGTAGAGTAATTTTTTTTTCTGTTCCAATTTTTTTGATAATGGCTATAACAATTTTATTTAATATGCGTTTTTAAGAGTTGTTTGAAATGATGAAGCAATGTTACATTGGTTTTTGGATGAGAATTCATATAATGATGGGACATTTTGTTTAAAATTTATTTCTGGGGATTATGGGGTAAGACAAATAACACTATCTAGTTTTTTGGGTAAAAACTCATCTATATGTAGCTTACTGATGACTGATTTTTCAAAAATTTGAAATATTTCTAAAATAAATTAAATTAATGGTAGTTTACTTAAGTCAAATTATATAAAATATGAAATAATTTTAATCGACTTTGAAGATTTAGTTCAAAATGAATATCTGAGAATAGTTTTTCATGCTAAATAGGAATATATTTTTAGTTTTATAATTTACAAATAATGTTAGTGTAGTTTACAAAAAACTTATTTTTGGAAATTTGTTAAAAATATTTTAACAATGTGATTTGGAGTTTATAATATATATCAAGAGTTTTCATTGCTAGGTTTATTGTGATACGTTTGTTTTTATGAGTACGACTTACTTAAAGGTATTTTACTGAAAATATATTTTTGAACATTTTCTTTGAAGATGTAATATATTATAGGAAATTTTTTGTGTGATTGGGTTGTGTCATTTATTTATAAGGTTGCCATTATTATTTAACTATAAAATTCCCGGTATTTTCCAGGTTTAACAGAATAATTTTCATTTTTCAAGAACAGAATATAAAGGGACTTACATCTTTATTATAAAATTCCCCGACTTGTCCAAGTTTTTCAAACAACATTTTAAAAGAAAAAATTCAGATCTTACCCTTTTTACAGTTTTTCTTGGTGGATGGATATCACTTCCTTTATTACATTGATAATATATTTTCACAAAATCATAAGTTACCAAAGAGCGACATTCTTGTTCTTGTCCATTCTCTAGTATTTAACTAGGCTTTATTTGCGTCCCTATGTAAATGTGGAATAAAACAAACCCTTTAGAGCCACCTCATGTTAGAATAAAATATATAGGCAATGCAATTGTTAACATCGAGAAAACCCACTTCCGTGGATGCGTCGTCTATTCTTGTACAACTATATTTACTTGATTGGTTTAATCAGTTAACATACATATTAAATTAAATTAAACCTAATACAACCCAAATAGCTCCCTTCTTTTTTTTTCAACCCTGATCAAATCGTGTGTTGGTTCATAAAAAGGCCTGTGGGCTGCACAGAATCATGAATTTGACCGCATGTTTACCATGCCTGCTTTAGCCATTGATTTATTTATAAATGATAAGGCGACATGTGTGAGAATAAATAATCGCAGGAGAAAATGTGACATGGTGGCTTAGCTATACGAGCCCATGCTCTACGACTGAGCAGTCCAGGAAAGGTACGGTGTTGCACGTGTCAACCTACCTCTCGGATGATCCGCTGCTGTTCTTGTACACGGCGCAGACGCTCCATCTCCTGGCGCTGCGCAGCCAGGGTCTCCTCGTCCAACTGGTTCTCACTCATAACTTCACGGATGTTGCGTCTCATGTTGGAGAGTTTGCGCTCCATTGTCGACTTGCCATCACCATCATCTCCAGAATCTGATGAGGATGATGAAGACTTGCTATCCTTGCTGCCATCCTGGCCTAAAGCAACACATTATTTCAAGATAGTTTATTTTAGATCTGGGACAGACCAGGATTGACTTCACTTCATTAGTCAAAATCAGGAACATTAGTCGGACACACTGGCATTTGCTTTACCAGTATTTCTTTTAGATTTGATACAAAGAGCCCCTTATTTATTAAAATGCATAAAGTTTCACATGAAAGACAGTAAAGGAAACAGGGATAGGAATAAATAAAAAGAAACCAAACAATTTTTCTTAAGGTTTCACTATTTTGGAACTCGTCAGGAGAATGTGTGAACTGAACTAAACAACTTCCTCAAAGAAACCAAATGGAGTAAAATGAAATTGTTAAGAAATGATAAAGACATAGGCTTATATTCTTCCATGTATAGCTTATATTTATGTTGTTCTGTGTGTGTAAGAGACCTTCTACGGAGAAGAGATAAGTGTCCTTGAAGTGTAAGGAAGTGCTGTATACTGGGTGAATAGGGCATATGTTGTACTCATAGTTACATACGCAGCAGACATGGTAGCTGTCACAAGGAGAAACAGGATTAGGAATTAAGTTACCTAGCAAGGGTGGGGGTAATTACAGGGAGTACATGAGAGGAAGGAAGCAAGACTGAGATGGTATAGACATGTAAGAGAGGATGGAAAGGAAAGAATCCCAAGGAATATGTGGGAAAAAGATCACAAGGGAGACCAATAAATGGATTTGAGGAGCAGATAACAGCAAGTGTGCAAGTGAGAGGAGAATAATGGAGGAAAATAAAAGAAAATTGTGAAAGTAAAGAGGAAGATGGATGCATTTTGATTAACTGACTCGACAAGAGGCGGAAACGGTTGATTATAGGTATTGTAGTGCCTAAAAAGATAAATCAATCACCATATCCCATTTTTGGCCAATAGTGTGTGAAAAAACTGAATTTGAAATTATAGCCATTAATAAGTGAGATGGTTTATTAAAATTGTTTTTGATTTTTTATGTTTCAATTCCTTCTTACCAAGAAGGGGGTACTTATAATTTAAATTATGCTTGTGAAACCCACACTGTGATGAGTTGTAGCTAATGAGTATTTCAATAAGTACAGTAGGCCGACTATACAGTGTGTTTACTGTAGTTCAAAGTGCAGGGTTGATATGCTTAAGTTATGAAATTCTCTCATTTTTTCAAGTTTTATATACATAAAAAAGAATTCCTTAAAGAATTTTGTATTACAAAGTTGTACATAAATCATGACAGGCCTATCTGATTAAATGGCCCTTTAAAAATTGAAGTTTTTAAGAAAAACCTTAATAAATGGATCACCAAGTCCAGTAGGCCTACAGTGCTAATTACATAAACCTTAACATGGATTGACAAGTATTTCTTAGTATTTTGCAAATCCTCACAAAAATTGTCCTGACTTTACTGTCACTCGAAATTCCCTAACTTTAACGTTGTTCACTATTTTCCAGGTGTATATTAACCAATTAATTAAATGCAGCCCCTTTATCTATATTAAAAAAGGGCATCTGCTATAGCTTTTTACAGTAGTATATAGTGTACAGCAAACCCTCCAGTTGTCACGTCGCTCATTCATCGGGTTACAATAATTATAACAATTCCAAATTATTGCTTGCTTTGTTCTTTCATTGCAATTAATCACCACCAGGTGCCATCACGTTTCCTTCGTCACTCAGTTTTTTTTAATAAAAGTTGAATGGTGTGCACTTTTTTCTCTAAACTGTCTGCAATGAATCTCCTATATTTGTGATTAAACATATTAATACTGATTATTTTTGTTAATAAATTAACTGGAGTTGGGTTGAATTCTCTATTTTACGAAACCAAATTTTCATTTACCTAACTTCCAAGTCTCAAATATTGATTATATGAATTATGAAACTCAGAGGAAATAGAAATATAATGGAATAATAGAAAATAGAAATAGTAACTAAAGTATATAAAAGTTTATTCGCCATTACCTGGCTGACAGTAGAAAAATCATATGTTTAAGTTTTGGGTTGCCAACACTTGTAAAAGATCACTGTTTGGTTATAAATTTAAAATAATGTAAACTTAAGTTTTCTCACACTATTTCATTACATTTAATCATCTCTTTCTATCCAATCCGAAACAATAATTTAAACATAATTAAAAGTATGTACCTTTCTTCGTTTTGGAATATTATCTGTAATGTGTAATATCGTGCATAAATTAATACCTTTTAATACAGGAATTGTTTTTACTTGAAAAGAGAAAATATTTTTCATTTTTGTATTTATAGTGAATCATTATTATAAGGATAAGGAATGAAATAATTATGGAAGGTATAAAAGCTATACCATTAGACAAGACAGTGAAGAGAAACTCTTACTGTGATTAGGTCATGTGATGAGAATAAAGAAGGACAGAAAGCTTCACAGATCAAAGAGAAGGGTATAAAACCTATTGGAAGACCACAAAAAAAGATGGATGGACCTAGCGCAGAAGTACTCGGAAACTAAAGGAGTGGACTCGAGATGTGTGGCAGAGGGAGAAGTTTGGAAAGATAAACAGGAATAGAAGAGGATGTGCAAGACGGTCCACAAAGGCAAAAACATTGAATGATGATGATGATTATGTTATTGTATTTGGAAATATTTAACTGAATCAAATATTTTTATCCAATGGGTAGGTGTAGCATTATAAAGAACTTGTTTGTGTCATGTCAATTACATTACGCCATTTTAAATCAATATTTAATTAAAGTGCTGTGAATGATAATTTTCTTAAGTGGAATAATATGATAAATAAGCGTTGTGCCTGACCTCAAATAAATAATGTTGACCTAAATTAATGTGGTTAACTATCACATTCATACATTACCATGTTTTCATTACATTCATTACTGTATCCAAAGTGATAGATGTCAGCTGTTGGCGCAAGGCTACATTAGGTTTTATTTCTAGTAACTTTTGAGCTGTCATACAAGTAAACTTGAGTGGTGAATGTACTTTAAACTAAATTTTTTTTTAAATGGTCTTATAATCCATATTATAAAATGTTAATACATTCAGTTCAGTGTTAAATTAAGTCTTGGGGCTTGTTGAGTTTGTCCTATAATTTTATTGGTTCTGAACCACCGAGATAGTATAAGAGCTTTTAAATAAATCTAGGTTGAAAATTTGGAAAAAATATATTAAGGATTTGAGTCTAGAATCTAATATTTTCTCGAATCCTCAAATCTCTACTATCCTCAAGGGTTTGAGGATCCCATTTTTTAAAATAAACCAACTATTCATACAGTACTTTATTAATTTTGTGATTACTGTAGGCCCTAAACAGTTCAAAGTTATTTTTCTTATAAGTGTATAGTGACAGCATATTGTGCTTGGGTGTTGAATATATTTTGGCAAATGTTTGATAGTTACATAAATTTATTGGTGGACCCTAATGAATTTGCAAGATAAATAAAGGCTATGGTTAGACTTTTGTTAGTGCTATGGTCCCTAACCCGTCAAGAGTGAGGTATTGCAGTAATTAATTTGCCAATCCTATTTATTACAGCTAAGGGAACAAACCTTCTCCTAAAAGAGGGATACATTTGTATTTCTTCCTGAAGGTATTATGAAGACACAACTACACTAGTATGTTTAATAGGTCTAGAACATATATTTTTATTGTTTACTCAAAAAAACCGAACTCTTAGGTTTTGTAAAGTTTGTTCATGTGACACGCTGCACAATATGGCAGACGTGACACTACAAACGAGTACAAATAATTCAAGATCATTACATAATAGCTAAGGCTAGGCTGATGCCAATATTTTACACCGATAATTAAAAAACTATAGTTCAAACGAAAATATTTAAATACAATCTCTTGCATGTAGACACAAATCCTTTAATTCTGCATTTGATATTTCATTTTATAGTAAACAAACCAAAATTCTAAATAAAATAAACCATTCAATTTTATTTACCTTAAGGTTTATTTCAAATTATGAAATACTTGATAAATATATTAGAGATAAAGATTTACTCAAGTAACAAAATTAAACCCTATCAAAAACAATGTTAAGTGGGCCAGTATGATTTTATTTACTGAGGATTTATAGAGAATTAAAACTACATCATAGTATAGCTATAAGTAACGTAATTCTAACTGAATACAAGTTGTATACCAACCTAATAATGAAATATTACCTACATATTTCAGTACGACCTGAGGCCTGCGCATAGGCACAGCATTTTGCTTTTTATTTAAATAATTTTCATTTTGGATTTGAGTTATTTATATTTTTATACCCCTATTTTTTCCTTTGGCTGAATTAACTAAACTATATTTTAGTTATGTAACCGTAACTTATCCACAAATCAAAAACAACGGATATGTCCAAGATAACATATCATTATTGTGATATTACATACTCTAGGGGCTAGCTGCACAGAACTGTATTAAGTAATTATGTGTGTATTTTAATTTATTTGTAATTATGTACGTTCTTGTTTATTATGACAGTGCAGTAAGCCTAACAAAAAAATACATCTAACCAACCTTAACATATAAAACGTTAATCAAAACCTTTATTCAACCAACTTACTACTATCGTGAAAAGTATAAAAGTGGCACAATCAGACAATTCTTGTTTTTGAGTATTGTTACTATACACTTTCGTAACATCGCAAAAACTTACTGGCAATATCGGCATCGGCAATATTGGCAAAAGGGTTTATCGGCCAGCCCTAAAAAAAACTGAAAAGATTATATTTAATTCATCATCATCAACTGTTTCCAGCCTTTGGCCAGGTCAGTTTAGTAAAATGCCTTCATCTTCCTCTATTCTTCCATCATTCCTCTCCTCTTACTCACACACTTTCTGTTATCTGCTTCTCCAATATCTTTTTCCTACATACTTCATCACCATCATTCTCTTTGGTATCATTCCTTTAAAGCCACCATTACATGACCATACTGTCTCAAACTTGCTTTCTCTATCACATGTACTAGCTATGATGCATTAAATAGCCACACTATCATATTTGTTAAGTATGATTATAGCTGCATCTTATCATATTCTTTAACTTGAAAAATGACACTTGGATACAAGAATTGAACCTGGGACCTATAATTGATCACTCATTGTAGCTGATTTTCCCATGCCCAATACAAACTCTGTCTTAAAATATGAGTGAAGAATGGCCCTGGGCCTGGGACAATTCCTGGATATCTCAGTGGTTAGAGTAGTGGATCACTAAGCCAAAGATCCTGGGTCCACCTCCTATGTCCAGGTGTCATTTTTCAGTTTAAAGCATACATCACATGTATTCCCTGTACGCCCACTCTTTCCAGGATAGCTCTATTCCCTAAGCTATTTCTCCTCGTGACAGCTTACATTCTCCTAAAGCAATCAAACTTTACCTGGTAGGCCTAACTGGCAAATAATGAAAGTAAGTGTGAGGTATGAAAATAGGATCTACACAGATTGCTTTGCTTGTGGTGACGCTATACCAAAAAATTGTACTAAAAATCCTTTCAAGAACTAGTTCAGTCAGAAACCACTTACCTGATTTCTTTTTCTTCTTGACAGCCCCCACATTTGAGCCACTGGAACCGCTTCCATCGCCAGAAGCTTTCCTCTTGCTTGTGTCACCCCTATCTTTATCTTGACTACCACTTTTAGAGTCACTGTTTGGAGCTGGCTCTGCCTCGCCACTCTGAGCAGGCGAGCCATCATCATTCTTCTTCTCACTATCCTCTGTCCTGTCAATTGTAGACTCGCACTTAGAATCCTGGGGGTTGTCTTTAACTTCACTTTCACTATCACTTTTGGTTTTATCATTCTTATCTACACTTTCATCTTCCATTTCACTGTCTTCGTTGTCACTTTCTTCGCCATCAGTGGACATTTTGTCACTAGAGCCCGCAGTTTTGGAACTATCCTTTTTGACATCAGAGTTGGATGCTTCAAGCTCTTTCTTGTCTCGTCCATCTTTGGGGCTTTTGCCAGATTCAGGCTCTAGTGGGGGTTTGATGAATATTTGCAGGTCATCATTTAAAGGTATTCCCTCGCCTTCACTGGGTGATGACTTGCATGGTGTGAGGGTGACATCCTTCTTGAGCTCTTTGGTAGGCCCTCCTCGGGGCATCACCCTCTCGATGGTGACATCCCCTATTCGCGTGACGAATGGCTCCATGTCGCCTGTTCACCACCAGCTTTAAATAAAGCCAGTGAGTGAAGGAGACTTCAACCAATGGCTAACATAACCTGAAACAAACACAGGAAAAATATCAGAATTTATATCCCAAACTCTATTTAATAGTCTCATTTGGGTTTACTGTTCATCAACATATACAACATTTATAAAATATCACAAACAGATATGCTGCTTATTTTATAGAAAAGGATGCCTTAGACATACTTTAAAGAATAACTATGATTTACAGTAAGGTAAAATGATTAGGTTTTAAAGCCAAGAAATAAGTTTAAATAGAACTAGTTCCATATTTGTTGTGCACAAAAACATTGCTCACATTATGTGTACAGGTTATTTTTCAGTGGTTGAACAAATAACACACTAGCTAAAATTTTAAAAATTCTTAGTGAGAATATTTAATTCCATAAACTAGACCAATGTTTCAAATTTTAAGGGACAACATAACCACCTATCAAGATTTGTAAATTTGTTGTTCACTAAACAGAATTTTGCCATCTATTCTTTTTTAACGATAGCATTAGTAGGTAACTGGTATGTATAGCAGCAAAGTAGGTGAATAGTTGATAAAAGTTTCATAAAAAATTAGTTTGATTTTATGTGAACAAATAGTCAAGAAATGTATCATTTATATTGAGTTCAAAACTTTACACTGGATATAAAATGGAATAGGTGGTTGATCATATTTCTATGTAGGTCTTCTTAATGAATATTTTAATCTGTCAAAAGGATTGATTAGGATGCCTCAGAGGCATCGAGTAAGGATTTCCAGGATACCTTATAGCCAAATATTGAATATTTCTGATAGACAATTTTGTCAAATATTTTAAAATACAATATATAAATTTATCCCCTCCTTTTTCTCAAGGCCTAACAATGCCATTTACTTTAGGTTTAACGGGTGTGGTGAAGAATTATAAAGACATGACTTGTATCCATAGACACACAGATTAAATGTCAGATTATTCCAGTCGGGTTCCGCTATGACAAAGAGATCAGGGTTTGCAGCTCGACAGAGTGAACCAAGGGTGTTTTTGTCTCAATGGTTACTCATTTCACCTTCTCCTACGAACAAATGCATTTATTCTACATTAGAACTCTTCTCACATCCATAGTCCATTGGTGGACCGACACAAGTAAATGTATATCGCTTGAAAAGGTAGTAAGCCACGAAGGAAAGATTAAAGAAGAAGGGCATGACTCTGATATTACTAACACATCATGATAAACATAATAAAAACTACTAACAGGGAAATTAACTCAAAAACTATGTGGGAATATTCCTTTGTTAAAACGAGCCTAATTCTTGCATCTTGTCCACAAACAAATGATTGTTTAGATAAACTAAATAAAATGTTGTATGGCTAGTTTATGACAAACATGACTCAAAAAAACTATTTAAAGTTATATAAGCATCTAATCAATTTTTCTTGGCCTGATTAAAGAAAATTAAAGCTTTTAAATACAAACTTATAAACAGATTTGGTATCCAAAGGTTACATTGAACAAGACCAGCTGGATTATATGGTCCAGGTTTAATCAAGCCAGCTCAATGGTTTTAAAATCTACTATTACATTTATATCTACATCTACATGGCCTGTATAGCTATTACCAAGTGAGCAGGGGGCTGTGTACAGTCAATACTGTACTAATAACAATTGACATTTTAAAAAAGTGTATTACCAGAACGAGTAAAAAAGATGTGATGCTAAATAACATTTTAAAGGGCATGACTTAAAAAGGATTTGTTTAAATTTTTAAGATATTGCAAAAAGAAATAATCTAAAAATGATTCAGTATTGCGAGTATATTGAAATAGGTGTGGAATATATATTATATATATAAAACATGGCAAAGATTTTAGGTGTGCATACATCCCAATGTCTGAGATACCAACTTTGTAAAGTATGCGTGTTTTAATGTAATTATATGATTTGTCCTCCGACTTTTAAAGTACAAATTGTATACACCACTCACTAGGGGTGTGCGTAGCTTCAAAATTTCAACTTGGCTTCGAAACAAACATCAGTTTTGACTTTGCTTTGAAAAAAAATTATGGCTTCGAAGATTTGCCAATAAAAAAAAACTAGCAGTTAAAATAGTCAATATATATTCAATTACTGCCATTCTGGGTTGTTTTGTATGTTACAAATTAATATTAATATGGAAAAAATATGAAGTTAATGAATTGCATATTGTGATAGTAGCTTGATTTTTTAGATTGAAACAAGATATTACAAACAATTGTGCAATGAAACATTTTCTAAGTAATTTTAGTGTATAAAGTTGTATAAATAACCACAATATTATATTTTTTCAAGAGTAAAAACAACCAAAAAAATATGTATTCAAACTTCGATAATATATAGGTTATTCGAGTCACATTGAAAAGTGGACTTCACACACCCCTACCACTCACTAAATGCTGAACTAGGTATTAATGAAAAATATTTTATGAATTAACATACACAAAGTTAATGTTCTTTTAGAGCATGTAAAAACCAACTTAACACAATGACCCAACAGAGCCTCGGCTCACTGTTGCTTTTGTACAATAAACGAGAATTGATTTCATCAGTTAGTTACAATTAGACCTTTGTGATTGAATGATTTAAATCCAACACCTGGCGAGCACAGTCTCATTCTCTAGGATAGGAAGATGAATAAGCCTTAATTGATTTTAGTCAATTTCAATTAACTTACTAGTCGGTGACCTTGTGGTCTAGGGGTAAAGTGTCAGACTTCTGTGCTGGGCGTCCAGTGTTCAATCCTCGGTCCAGGCACAGATTTATCTGATTACCAAAACCTTCCTTCACCTCTGATAAGACGTGTATTAATAACAACTTGTGAATGTGTGGAATGTCAGGCCTCCACCGTTAAACTGTAGGTCCTCCATTTAATCTCACAATCACCCTACCATTACACATTAGCGTGTGTATAACCTGAATGGGTAGTAAGACGCGGTGTTAGTAATAATAATTAACTTATCCCAATTTTTAAGTAAGCTTTAGTTGTTTATATGAATAAAACTATAAAAAAAACATCGCCTTTGGTTAGGTGATCCAGGTAAATTGAATAGAACAAAATGAAGCTTACACACCCCATGTTTCTATGCTGAGTAAACAAATACTTCAATGATGTTTTCCCTTTCTTTACAATTTTATGAACCCCAAAGTTGTTAGTATAAATGCTCTCTTGCTCCACCCATTCATCATGACTTACATCTCACCATTGCAATGTCACATTATGCATGTCAAAACATTACACGTTGAGTGTGCAACTTACTCATGAGTGAATCAAGCAAGGTGCCATAAGCTCCCGTTTAGGATTGTCTTGTATAGGCCTATCTGAAAGTTAGGTTAGGTCGACCATAAATTAGGATTATTTTAAGCCGTTTCTTTCAAGTATTTTATTTAACTGATGGTGATGCACTTATTTTGTCATGTTGAGTAGGTGTAATGTTATTGTGTGGCTACTTTCAAAGATGGTTGAACATTAATTTAGTTTAATAGTAAAAAAAATAAAAAATACTAGGGATAGTATGATGCAAGGGTTGGATTTTTTTCTCATTGTCAAATTATTATAAATGTGTTATCTAGAAACTCTAGGCACACATGCACGTGTGCGCACACACACATGCCAGATTTTGAAGTTCCCGAATATAGCAAAACAAACCTTCAAAAGATTCAAGTTTAAAACTCAGATAATTGACCGGGTAAGGTTCCATCATATGCCATAGCATTGTGAGGAACAAGAGTTCCTTGTGTTAGTGAAAACTTTGTAGAACAATTAAGACACCTTAGCCCAATGGTGATTTTACATATTTACTAATATACATTAAGATTCTACAAGCCCAACAGTTTTCTTTGTTTAAGTACCAGACCTACATTTAATAAATGATTAACTAAGCATAGATTTATCTTTATTAAAAAAAACTTTGAATGTCCTCCAACAAAACAACCTGAAACATCATCACACATCTCAAATGTGCTCCGCATGAGCGGATCGCCAAGCATCTTAACTGTGTAGGAAATCTTTCCGCACGTGTTAATATCTTTTGATGCAAAATATTAATAAAGTTCTCAATAAAATAAAATCCAACCGAGCTTTTCCTAAGTTTTAATTTGTGAATAAATAAAAATTTGGCTAACTATCTTTAGGACCCATGCTTAAAAATACCAATTAGGTCTAGTTGAGTTTTCAAGAATTTTTAAACAGTTTAGAATATTTTCATCAAGTTTGTTTTGTTATTATTGTAAACTTCAGAATTTTGTCGTGTATAAAGGTGCTAGAAAATATTAACTTTCTTATAATTTGACAGAGAGAAAAAATATAGAATTCCGCCCTTACATCACGCTATAGTTGAATTAGTTTTATGGTGGATTGCACTCAATTGTCTATTGCGAGTGTCAACAGCTAATGTCAGAGTGTAAGAATGTAAGGTCTCAAAAAAGTCCGATTATTACTTTTAAATAAAACTATGGTTTCAAAATGATACATCAAGCACTTCACTACTTAAGAGCACCTAACATGATTTTCTGCAAAACATATTAATACAAATGGGGTCAGTAGTTATTTTATTGAAATTGGTGTTTTTATAAATTATGAAATATTTTATCAAAAGAAACAAAAGACTGTACAAAAACGTTCTGAGCCTATTTAACATTGTGTGAGGCTTGAATAATTAGATTACCTAGTTACAATTTTGACTTAAGGCCAGGCTAAGGATAGTTTTCAATGGAACTTTTCCTAATATGTTAAGATATTAGCCCTATTATATTGGTTAAGATCTGCTTGTGGCTTTTATAAATCATACAATACTTAAAATATTCAAAGTTCTTGTTGAGAATATAATCCTAGCCGAGTTATAGCACTAATCTGCATGTTAAGATGTAAGCCTAGGCCTATCATAACAAAGAATCTTTCCAACGCTTTAACCTACTGAAAGGATTCCCTAGTGCTAAATCCCTTCTTTAACAATCCTTTCACACATATGTGGACTAGTCCTTTAGTTATATCCTTCTTCTGACTTCTATGCAATGCAAATCAACGATGAAAATATTCCTAAATCCAAAGTTTATAAAAACAAGTCAATAAAATGACAAGTCTAATACGGTATTCCTGAATGGCTTACTTCGATTTTAAGGCGCGTAGTAACATAATATTAAACACAAGCACTCGAAGAGAACATTCGATGATATGAACTTATTTGAAAATACACATTTTGATGCAAACCTTTCACAAATTTTTAGTATACAGTCAACACAATAATTCATCACACTAGGCTGGCGAAGACACCAATGGGAAAGTAAAATATTAAATTCCATTTCATTCAAAGACGTTTTTCACGAAACCATCACACCCAAAAATGGCTATTTTCATTAATTGGGCATGAACAAAAATACCATAGCTTATAATCGCACTCAATCAAATGGATTTATAATTATAATACATAAACTATCGAACCCGTCCGCCCGAGGTCTCTCATGCCCTTCGACACTGTTGCCAAGTGTCACACTTCCTAGTTCCGATGTAAACGACCAAAGAGTATATGTATTATAATTCCCTCCGGACAAAACGCGTACATAAATATTATTTGCCTCAAAAATAGTGGAAGTGAAATAAAATAAACATACATTTGGAGACTAACAAGACTAATCGATTATTTGAATGTAGTCGAGTCATTAATTTGACAACTCTGGCTTGATCAGCTGCCTGGAACGGCGTCCAATGTTGACACATTTATTCTCTCCAGGGACAATGATTGTGGGAGCATACATTTTTTTAATAAAATAAAATATTTCAATAACATTACGAATTATTGATGAAGAGCATCGCATCTCTTGTAAATGTATATTCAAGCGAGAGTGCATACCATTCGCTAGTTAAAATTATGTGTTGTTTATGTATTCGAATGTAAGTTTCTGTTAAGAATGTACATAATTTGTAATTATTATATCAATATCCTAATGTGTCGGGCTGGAAAACTCTCTAAATAGATAAACGCAACGAACATATTTAACACACATGTAAGACAAAGACTTATCTTACAGCACACATTCCAAGCGTTATAATCAGACAATATTTTAGTCATCCCCGAGTAAAACCCGGGTCTCGATTAATAAGTCAGTTTGTCGAAATGTTAAAATATCAGGTACAAATCACATCGACATGACGCGCCAATGGAACAGGCTCTTTGAGCAATGATAAGGCCGCTGACGTCACACAATACTAGGCTATCATATTATCCCCAATTGGGGGATCATCGTCTACAATCATATCGGAGGTAGTAAACGCCAACGACGGAGACACCCGCATTGGTGGGCAAGCGGGCTAGGGCATCAACCTCATTTGGGCAAGGTTGCCAGGGACGGAGAGGTCAGGGTTCAAACGCCAGCTGGGTGTAGTCTACTTACTATTTTTATCTCTGCAAATATGGGTACAATGTATTTAAATACTGCCTCGCTCTTCCCTACCCTATTAGAGTAAATGTGGGGATAGTCAGTGCGGGTAATAAGACACGAGGCACAAAAAATAATCATTCAGAATAAAAGGACATTCTAATAGAGAAAAGATGGAAACTAACTGATCTCCAGTGTCACCGTTAAGGATTAGAACCCCAGCCTCTTAACAAGTATAGTTACGCTAAACTAACTCTTTTAATCTTTTATTTTTAGTTGCTACGGTTGACAATGTCATTCCTCACTAGAAAATTAATTTTGGGGGTGATTCTAGAGGAAATTTATAAGAAGTCTTACCAAACCCTTCCTTCACCTCTGACAAGACATCTTGTGAATGTGGGGAATGCCAGGCCTCCACCGTGGTTCGGATTCCACGTATAAACTGTAGGTCCTCCATTTCATCTCACAATCACCCTACCATTATACATTAGCGTATTTCCTTTTAACCCGAACGGGTAGTAAGACGCGGTGCTAATAATAATAATAATAATATTAGAAGTCGCCTGGGTGGTGCGGGGGGCGGAGACTGGAAAAACAATCCCAAGTGCAGACTTTAGTCCCGACACCAGAGTCAGATAGTTTTATAGCAGCTCATTCAGTCTGGTCTGTCAATGGCGGTGAAGTCTAGGTTCGAATCCCTGCCGGGTGTACTGAGGATACTTATTTTCTAAATGGTTTCCCACTCTTCCTCCACGCTAATGAGAATACATTTTCTCTACATTCTACCTTCCTTCTTCTTACTCCAATAAAGCAATATTATACACGGACAGTCCGGTTGAATTGTGATACGCGTTGCACAAAGAAAGTCTGTGTGGCTAAAAGTCGGTACTTGCATTTAAAGAATGCACCATTTATTTACTGGAAGGAGGATAAAAAAACTTCCATTGTGATGTTACCTTATTGATTTTTAACTGTGTGTATTTAATGTGCACTTTCTTAATCAATTGAGTATACCACCACATGACTTACAAACTAACTTAGTACTAAGTACTTTGATCAACACTGCTAGTTAAGAGGAGAAAACACAGATTTGCCCATGATACATTTTTCGGTCATGCCGAGAATTGAACCAGGGATCTTTATCTGAGTAGGCAGAATACATTTAATTGAAATTAAATGTTGACAACAAAGAGCTGACAAACAATGTTTGATTAATATATCTGAACCAGGTTTTTAAATTTAATGAATGCACATGTTCTCTACAGACAATTTATTATTTTGTATTGATATATACACAGACTGCCAAGACGGGGAGATCGAGGATCGAATATAGGTCGGGTTTACTGATGGTGGTTTTCCCTAAACAGTTTCCCACTCTCCCTCGGCGCAAATGAGGGTGCACTTCCTATAAATTAAACATTCCTAGGACCTGACCAGTTAGTGCAATTGGTACATAGGCGTATAACTCGAACGGGTAGTAAGACGCGGTGCTAAAAAAAACTATAAAAAATATAATTATATATTAAATAAAGCTAAAATTTTGTTGTAGTAAAACTTAATATGTTTAGTATTAATTAGAGCACTGCCTTCACAGCCCTGATTTTAAGACCACGTATTAGCTGCTGATATGGAGAGGAACAATAACATTAGCAAGACGGATAAAATTCAAATACAACATGTATTAAAGATCAAAGTGAGGTTAGTTACGAAGTAATGTTTACCTATCTTTTATAAAAGTATTGAAAAATAATGGCCGATGGTGGTACATAACAAATAGTATTTATTATGCTTGTATCGACCCACCCAGCCCTGACGAAAAAGTATACTATTTTTATCTGGGAACAAATACGAACAGATTCACAAATGGAAAATTATTCTAGGTGACTTGTACCTGGGGTTGAACCAAAGACATGGCTAACCTACCGGGCCCCAGAGACGGGGCAACTTGTATACAGTAGGCCTTCAATTTACATGGATTTGTAGGTGGCGGTCTTAGTAAGCTAAGTTTTCTTTTCAAAAGCAGAAAGTGTTTGGATTTAAATATCCTTTTAAACGAACGATATGATACGATATGATATATCAAAAATGTACTTATATAAACACCATTCGACTTGCGCGGTTTTTCAACCTTCAAGGAAACAACCGTAAACAAATAATTGAAATATAGTGGCAAATACGCGCTAGCGGAGTATTCCCCGTCTAGATGTATACTAAAACGTTTAAATGTACTGCTAGTATTTACATTAATAATTAATAAGATCCCACATACTAGTTTAATTTGTCAGACTAACACCAAGGTCGACAGCGAAGTGTACTTGCATTAACGTGAAGAGAGTAAGGGAAAAAGACTACAGCCATAAATATCATATTATATTTATTTATTTATATTTAGCACCGCGTCTTACTACCCGTTCGGGTTATACGCTTTAAGTACTAATTACTCTAATGGATTTGGAATTGGGAAGGTTGAATTAGAGGAAGTGAACCCGCATTTGCGTGGAGGGAGAGTGGAAAACCATTTAGGAAAAACCACCCCCAGTTCACCCGACCGAGATTCGAACCTCGATCTCCCCGTCTTCAGCAGTCGAGCAGCTCAACACGACTAACGCGTTAGCCAACTACGCCACCGAGGCGGGTGATATCATATGACAGGAGATTTTTATTTTATAGCACCGCGTCTTACTACCCGTTTGGGTTATACGCCTGTATTAATTACGTAAATTGGTTATGAATTAGGAAGGTTGAACTTAGAGGAAATGTACACGCATTTGCGTAGTGAGAAACCATCAAGGAAAAACCATTCTGAGGATACCCAACCAGGATCGAACCACGATATCCTCGTCATCGGAAGTCTAAAAAAGTCTATTGCGAGAGTAGCTCCTTAAACCATGTGGCCACTGAAGCACCGAAGAAGGTGACGCGTTAGCTTTGACCATGAAAAATTGGGGGAAGGGGGAACACAAAGTCAATCAATTTTCAATTTAAATGAGGAAGTAAAACTAACGTTGTAGCAAATGATTTAACACGAATGATGACGATTTTTTTTCTTTGTCGCCGCGTCTCACTTTCCGTTCGCGTTACACGAGTATGTGCTAATTACGATAATGTGTTAGGGATGAGGACGGTTGACTTTAGAGGAAGTGTATGCGCATTCGTGTGGAGAAAAATGCAAAATCATTTAGGAATAAGTCAGCTGTGAACACCCAACCGAATAGAATTATGACCCTGATCTCCCCGTCATCGGCAGTCTAGTCTATTGCGAGAGTTAACGCCCTAGACTATAGCTCCACCGAAGAAGGTGATGACGAAATGCCTTCCCTAAGTCATGTAAAAAAGTTACTTGAAAATTGTAAGCATTGTTTCAAAAGCGTATTTTAATTTTTCCGCTTAGTATATTTTACTGTAGGCCTATTATAGTAATAATATCGCGCGTCTGGACTAGATCACTCGTAGCCCATTAGTGGGAAGATTAGTCAGTACTAATGTACCGTTCGTTCCCCAGGGGACGCCCGCATGTACTGATCGCACATCCTTTCCGTGTCGAGATGAGATGATGGTGATGGTGATAGTGAGTATGAGGGTATGGAACCAGCGGAAACTCTTAAACCTAACCAACCAAACCCTTGTGACTGTTGGGGTGATTCCCATTTCGGAAAAAATGTCCAAGGTACCAGCTGGGAATTGAACCCAGGACCCCTAGGCTCATAGCCAAGTGCACTGACCACTACACCACGGGGACAATTTGCAGTCCTACAAAGAGTGTCCCGTTCGAATAGGATATGGGGGGAGGGGAGGGGGAGTTGATTAGTTCTTGTAGCGACGAAACACAAGAAATAGATAAAAGGTGCTAAGTTTAAATTTAATCCCATATTTGGTCACACTTAAAACGTGGTATCGTGATCGGCATGGTTGGCTTGTTGTGTCAGACTTCCGGTCAGTCCAAGCTGTGTGAACTGGGGTGGTTATTATAAGACATTTTATAGATTTTCCATTCAGTTTCTACAGATAAATACCGAGCGATAATTTCCCTATTAATTCTTGTTTTTGAGATTGGCAGGTCCTGGTACCAATGAATCAAACTATGACCCTCCCCCGCCCCTCCCCTTTGGGGTGTAATCCCTCGTCTTAGATGCCCTTCATTTACTCGTGAAAGATGCCGTACCTTGTAAGATAAAAACATAGTGTAATCAGTCATGGTAAGACTGCCATCCTTCTGTGAACATGTCCATAACTTTAGGATAAAACAGAAAGACAACCTTTGACGATGGTTTTACTTGACACCCGCTAACGTAACCACCCATGGTAGATTATTATCATCATCGTCAAGATTATCCGACCCCGTGGTGTAGTGGTCAGTAAACCAAGCTAAGTAACCTAGGTGTCCCGGGTTCGATTCTCGGCTGGTACCTTGGGTATTTTTCTCTTGAGGATTATCCCAACGGTCAACAGGAGTTGGTAAAGTAGGTTTAAGTTAGGTTTAAGGCGCTTACTGGCCCACACCTCCATATTCAATATCATCACATATCATTGAGAGTACGTGTAAAGAGCTTATGTTATACCCTGGACAACGCTATGTGCCACCAGAGCAGCTAATAGTCTACATACAGGCGGCCGAACTGGATGTCATGTCCCTCCCGGTCAGTAATGCCAGTTGCAAATATATATTATTAAGGATATTCAACGTAAACTCAATGAGCCAAATGATTATATCAGTACACGACTTATAAGCTAACTCAATTCTAAAACACAGCCCCTAGTTCCCCGGCCGTAAATTCATCACTATGAAAGGGTAAGTCCCAATTTCACCAATAATATTTCGGGAATGTCGAAAATCAAGTCCGAGACCGTAGACAAATACTCTATGAATTGAGCTCAGGTGCCTTACACTTATAAAATTAAATGTCCATTTTTCTTAAAACGTGTTTGTTTTTTCCATAGTACTACCGTAATGGTTAATTTTAGTTCTAGTTTTTTAAGAAGTAGCTTAATTATTTTAGGAGTTGATGAAACAGCCCCAAGTAGCCGTAGAGTATAAAATACAATGGGCGGGGTGCCGGTGTTTCTAGCAAAGTACACCTAGATTTATATTTTTTTCCAATTTGTGATTTCTTATTCTCTTTCCAGGTAAATAATGGTTCTCCTCACGATCGAATTAAACTGTGATAAAATAAACTTTTTTTTTCCATTTGTTCTATCGGAACAGCCAGCGGGATGGACAGTCGGAGACATTAACTTAAAAAGAGCCCAAATCACGACAGATTAACCGGCATATTATATACACAGTTACGCTCGAACCAGAAACCTTATCAAAGTGTAGATTTTTGTAGGCTTCACTTGACAACAACTACTAAATTGGGATCCGTTTCTGTGGGTTTTTTTAATTTAATTTTTTTTAATATTGTAAAATGTTTCCCCTGATCTAGATTCCACTATTTTTTTAGTATAATGCAGAAACCCACACTACGATGCGAGCTCACATAATCTGGGCCAAAGTTCGATTCGCAATACAATGCTGAGTATATTGTTAATAACTAACGTCCCGAGATAAGAAGTGTAGTATCTTCAGAAATATGTATCCCCCCAAAAAACACTTACTATTGAGTGATAATATTCTCATCTAAAAAAACAGATTTTTTTTAATTGCTTCGAGTCACAAACGTGAAATGAGTTATCGACGCCAGCTGTAAAATTGTTAAGAGGGGAACAACGGCTGTTTAGTTCCTGTATCATCCCAGAGATAGCAGCACATATCTTGTAGGCTAACACAGATCGAGACAGATGTCATTTTATCGTGGTGCGGTAGTCATGATTGCACAGCTTTGTTAATACCAATCAGGGTTGCACAGCCTTGTTGATATTATTCATGGTTGCACATATAATAATCAGGGTTGCACAACCTTGTTGATATTATTCAGGGTTGCACAACCTTGTTATTCTTCCAGTGAAAATAAGCAGATTTTCAGAACAAAAAGTTAAAAACATGCGAGTACAAGAACAAATCTGGAAAATTATTAACATCACCCTCCTCCTTCCCGGAAATATGTATTAATATGGTCATGCTTCAAATGATTAAGCCTCGTCTACATAATTAATAAGCTTCGTACTCTACACAGTCAGTGTCCTTAATCACGTGATCGTGGAAGCCAATGAGAAAGTTGAGACTTTGTCCAATTAAACACCTTAAAGAAAATTGTCTACAGCATGGAGCATCAGCTAATCAATAGAAGAAACGAACACATCACACTGTCTTGTTTTAGAAAACGTTTAAGATATACTTGGAATTTAGGTTAAATTCAATTACAATCAATATATTTATAGTAAGAGTTTAACTATCAAAAACCCGCCTCAGTGGCGTAGTTGACAAACGCGCTTGTCGTGTTGAGCTCGACTGCTGAGGACGGGGAGATCGAGATTCTAATCTCTGTGGGGTGAACTGGGGGTGGTTTTTCCTAAATTGTTTTCCACTCTCCCTCCACGCAAATGCGGGTTCCCTCCCTCTAATACAACCTTCTCAATTCCTAACCCATTAGAGTAATTAGTACTTAAAACGTATAACCCGGACGGGTAGTAAGACGCGGTGCTAAATATTATTATTATTATTATTATTATTAACTATCAAAATTATAATCAATTAGTTTTTGTTGTATCTAGAAAATTGTAGGTAATACAGACGCATTAACATGGAAAGAAGATGAAAAAAAAGGGATAGATCACATTCAGCCTAGATTTGAACTTCGACTTAACCATTACTGACAACCCAGTCTATTTACCTTAGGCCTATTACGCATGTAGATGTAGCCAGATTTTTAAGACAACTAGAAAAATTACTTGATCTACTTTCACGCAATCTTACGTTCTGGAGCTGTCACTTTTGATGGAATTATATTATCAATAATTATAAGCTTTTTTAGCACCACGTCTCACTACCCGTTCGGTTTATACAATTATGTACTCATTACGCCAACGGTTTTAGGGAATGGGAAGGCTATATTTATATAAAGTGTGCCCGCATTTACGTGGAAACCCATTTTGGAAAAACCGCCGTTAGTACACCCGACCGAGATTCGAACCTCGATCTCCCCGTCAGAGGCAGTATAACCCACTGCGAGAGTAACGCGTTAGACCATGCGGCCATTGAAGTGGGTTGGTAACTTTTCAAGTGTAAAAAATCGACACTTACCAAAAATGAGCAAACGCAGAGATACTTAGCGGTAATATCAGTATGATAACGTAATATCTAAATTTGCTCTAGAGGTGAAATTTTAATTTCTAAATAAAACATATTATTTGGGGAGGGGAAGCATGTCCCCTCTGTAAACACCGCAAATGACGTCCTGCATAAAGCTATTAGTGAATTTTAAAATACTTACTTAATATAAACAAAGCATCAAATAAAAAACAGAAATTACATTGAATACAACTCGTAAAACATTGCCTTCAAACGAGATAACGGTACAAGGCAGGGTGAATGTATGCGCATGCGCTGTCTAGAGCTGGCATCTGCGCATGTGCAGTGACTCAAATGACGATCGCAATTGGACCAGGGGTTTGGCCAGATAAGCTTATGCGTTATATATATAATGCACTACTATTCTAAATGTAAACAAAGCGAGAAAAGCTCTCATTGGTGATTTTATTTCGATGCACGCATACTTATTTAACTGTGATTGATAGTTCATATAGTCAATTTGAGGATTAATTTGAATATATATATATATATATATATATNTATATATATATATATATATATATGTTTCATGTTGTTCCTTTAAAGTAGAAAACACTTGTCAGAGCTGACGTCTTGAGAGTAAAACCAAATATTAATACAAATGAATAGTCACCATGATATTGTTTGTGTTATTTCACAAATGTAACTCGCCAAACCTGTCGAGGCACGCTAGTATCTGGACGACCACCGGTAGAGGTTCAAAGCGAAAGGAAGTTAGTTTTCTTTTTAACATGAGATAGTCAAATCATACCATGGTAACGTAATCTAGGCTTTTAACTTATCAAACTCAAACTATAACGCACACGGCCAAGACCTTATTCTGGTCTGTATTCCGTAGAAGTTGGTCAACTTGAACTTTCTATGGACTATACCAATCATAGTAAAATAAATATGTGCGCGCGCATATAAATAAAAGCACTAATGAGAGCTTTACTCGCTTTTTTTAAATCCAGAATAATAATACATTTATTTATTTAGCGTTTCCAGGCAAAAGCAAACACTAATTATTAGTTTGATAGTTCAAACGGTGCTGCAAATGTATTTACCGTTATTGTACTTTTCCTACATTTCAACTATACCCTGAACGTTTTTTCAAAAGCTGTTAGTTTAGTTTTTTGTGTTGATCAAATGACTTCTTAGCGCCTGTTCTTTTTCTAGAGTTTTATTGGACGAAGTCTTTGGACTATCTTATTGATTTACACGGTCATGTGATTTAAGTATTCGGAATTTGTAGACGCGAATATGATTTGTTTAGCACTACTGACAAAGACCTATGGATACAGAGTTTGTGTTTGGGCCTTGACTGTGGATTCACGTGTTCGTCAAAAAACAAGAGTAGATATGCAATGTGTCAACGTGATAAGCTCTAAACCAATCAGAACTGCGTAGATCGGTCTGCACTAGTAGTAACATTATCGGATATGTTCGGGCTTTTTTTATTAAATTAACGTGGAAGAACAAATCAAATTTCAAAACCAACCGATTCAATTAGTACGCATGCGCCAACGACTCAATAAACGCATGAGCCTACAAAGCGAGATAAAATCAGACAACAGCTGTATATACTGTTGAGAAATGATTTACATCAAAATTGTGTTTTATTCTGTGCTGATTTGTTTCATTACACAACATAATAATTAGAAAACATCCATTGTGGCAATAATCTGAAATATTTGTTTATCCACTAGAAAATTAAATACATCGATATTCAGTTGTTTTAAGCATTAAGTATCAACATAGATATTTGTTAGCGTCTGAATCGCTGCACTACTCAAGCAAATTCTGATATAAGTTTCCGGAAAACGTGTGAATGAAACTAAAAGCTTGGATCACTCGAGAACAAGGAATGAACTGGCACGTTCTCAGAAATGTTTATTGAGCTGTGATCCTTTGCAACGTCAAATCAAAACCGCTGGTCGCATTGGAGCACACAAGAGAGGACGGGGGTAGAGGGATGTCTGCTCCCTCGAACCCCAACTACAATATAGGCCACTGAAAATGTTTCGAAATCATAGGGTGGATTTTAAAACCCGGCTTACGTCTTGATAACTAAAAGGTATAGATAGTCGCTGAAATCTCAAATTGTAAAATAAATAGGAGAAATAACAATAGCTTACCGAGTGGTGCGCTCCTCGCTGATATTGTGTTTGTGGATGGATCAACATTTTAAATCATATTTTGTATCTATGTAAATTGTTGCGCTTAATGCTTTATGACGCATATCTTTTTGGGCAACGCAAGTGCAAGGTGAGGCGGGTGGATTGAGATATCTAAGAAATGTATGTGTAAAACCTCGTATGGACAGTCAGTAATGAATGGGTGCTGAAAGAGTGTGGTTTGAAAAGGAATGTGAAAGAAGCGTCTTGTGTTGATTTGGGCATGTTAAGAAGATGAGTGTGGATCGAGGGACGAAGCAAATATATGAAGGTAGAGTGTGTGTGGATCAAAAGTAATGGCTAGGCCATGAAGGACGTGGCTAAATATGGTAGATCAGCGGTTCTCAAACTTTTTGCAAGAATAGCGCGTTAAACTTGTTGTTGTTTCCTATTCTAGACATACCAACGCTTCTATGGACGTTTTTAATATAAATCCTGGCAGGAAGTCTCTTAATGGCCATTTTCATGACTAAACAAAATAGCTTTAAAAGTTGTAGACGATTTATAAGAAAATATGCTTACAAAAACTACTTCAAGATTAAAAAAATAGGTTTTAACGATGTAAGATTAATTTTAGAATTTTTAAGAATGTATGGTTTTTAGTTTCAACGGGATGTTTCCAAAACTCATCAAATAGAACGTGAATTGATATGCTCCCACTTCACAGGTAGTTAACATCCTTAAAAGCTTTCCATTCTACCAATATGAATTCTGATTATAATATTGTATGCCCTGTAAAAGTTAATGTAAGCGAATCCTTGCAATCAGTAACACCACCATAAAACAAACACGCGTGGTAAAAATTGTTCTCAATTACAATTTGAAATTAGTTTTATTTATTTTTTATTTATCACCGCATCTTACTAACTGTTCGGGTTGTACGCTTAAGTATTAATTACGACAGTGGGTTAGAAATTGGGAAGGTTGAATTTAAAGGAAATTAACTCACATGTGCGTGTAGGGAGAGTGGAAAATCATTTAGGAAGACCCCCTTCACTTCATCCGACCAAGATTCGAACCTCGATTTCCCCGTCCTTGGCAGTCCAGCTCAACCCGAAACTAGCACGTTAGCTAACTACGCCACCGAGGTGGGTTTTGAATTTAGTTGACCTCGGTGGTCTTGGGGTAAGGTGCTCGCCTCAGGACCAGATACTCGTAGGTCAAAGGATTTATCTTGAGCCATAAAATATTCGTAGCACAACTTCCTTCGGAG
Organism: Timema shepardi; assembly: GCA_902151425.1. Classification (NCBI taxonomy): domain Eukaryota; kingdom Metazoa; phylum Arthropoda; class Insecta; order Phasmatodea; family Timematidae; genus Timema; species Timema shepardi. The sequence goes on from CABFVX010002018.1 coordinate 47,152, forward strand.
GGGAAGTAAAGCCGTCGATTGTGGCTTGTAAACATACCCTTCCCAACAAAATGCGTAAGCTCCCTTTTGTTCTCGCTCATAAAAATGCTCGTGAGCTGACATAATCAGCCAGTTCAGAAAATGCACGTTAAATACCTCTAATAAATTGTAATGTATTGAGATGGGAGAGACGTAATTAGGTCAGATTGATAAGCTGTCTGTAGTTTCCTCACACATACAGAGAGAGAGAGAGAGAGACACCCATATTCATAAACAAAAATTTAAATAAATACTTATTTTATTCAGGCTTGGAAATAATGACCCACCGTAATCTTAGCGAGTTTTGATTTTTTGTTGATAAGCACTCGATTATCAATATGAGACCCACACCTATGAGTAAGGGGACCAAGGCGTCAGTCTCGTCTAATCTAATTGGCCGGTGACTGGCAGATCGTAGCTCAAATTCCTGCAGGGTTCATTTGAGTTATTCCCCGTCTGCGTAATTATGCGGTTATCCGTGACGAGTCAACGGAGAAAATACCAAACAGAAGTAGACTGGTCGGCCGATCACTCCATTCAACTAAAAATAGGAAGATTCATCAGATGTGGGCTCATATGTGACGACTGTGAACGTTACTAATGGCCTATAGCGGAATTGTGGTAGAAAGGTGGGTTTAGAATATCAACAAAATATGACATTTTCTTTCTCAATACTACCCGAATGTATTATTATTATTATTAGCACCGCGTCTTACTACCCGTTCGGGTTATACGCACTTACGCTAATGTGTGATGGTAGGGTGATTATGAGATGAAATGAAGGACCTACAGTTTAACGTGGAATCCGAACCACGGTGGAGGCCTGGCATCCCTCACATTCACAAGATGTCTTGTCAGAGGTTAAGGAAGGGTTTGGTAATCAGATAAATCTTTGCCGGGACCGCGGATTGAACCCCGGCCGCCAGCATAGAAGTCTGACACCTTACCCCTAGACCATTCCCGAATGTAAACAGCTGTATATTACTTTCACTCGAATTAATATAAATTCGTTAACGTCTTACTTCCCGTCCGGACTACCCACATATTTTTACCCTAGAGGGGTAAGGATGAGAAGATGACATTTTGGGGCAAGTGTACTTGTATTTGGGAGAGTGAGAATCTACCTCGGTACACCCAACCGGGACTCGATCCCCGACCTGCCTGCCAATGGAAAACCAGACAAGCCAAGACTGAATCCCGGAATCCCAAAAATAAATTTAAAAATAAGTATAATTTGAGCTTTGATCCTGGATAAGGTATGATCTACAAACAATGGTTAGCAATTGTTTATTTTGGAAAAGTGTTACAAAAGACATCGAAATCATATTTTAGATTTTGTGTTAAAGAATAAAGTTATTAAAGATGTTTTGCAATTTTCAATTTTCTTTTAAGGTGGTCTGCCTCTCTTCTGGTAATTTATTCCTCTTTTTTGTACTTGGCAAACACCTGCCAACAATGCTTGAGCGAGTTGTGCTCCCTGAAAATTATTTTCCTTCAAATCTTTTATGTGCCTTTCATTTGTTTCTGTGAACAATTGTAGTTTTGCATTTTTCTTCCCCAAGATGTCACTTCTCTTTTAGTCCATCTTAATGTTTCAAAATTTCTTCCTCCTTTTGTGATGTTCTTGAATTTTCTTCTTTTCTTCTTTCAACACATTCATTTTCTTTCCTCTTTTTAACATTAATTTTTCTTTTATTATCTCCCAGGTTATTTTGATAGGGTTTTTGAGCACCTTGGGCAAGAGCTAATAACTGTATTGCAATGGGTACTAGCTCTGGTAAGTTATCATACAGTTGTGATGCATCTTATGCACATAATATATGTTATTACATTTGGGCCCGATCTTCTGTGAGGACTCTACTTGAGGATGAAAACTTTCTTTCAAAATTTGCATTTTCATGGGAAAGAAATAAGGGAGCTTTTACAACTTTATATATATAGTTTTCTGTTTTTTATGAAATGGCTCCAAAATTTGTCTAATCTAACACCTTCAATTTCATGAATTTTGTCCTCAAGCTGCAAAAGCTTACACTCATCAATCAACCTATTGTCAAAAACGTTAAAAAGTTGAATGACAATATTTCAGTTATATACAGTTAAATATTCCTGGTAAAACCGCTCAAAACCTCTCCTTCTGTTAAATAATAATTATTATTAGCACCGCGTCTTACTACCCGTTCGAGTTATACGCACTTACGCTAATGTGTAATGGTAGGGTGATTGTGAGATGAAATGGAGGACCTACAGTTTAACGTGGAATCTGAACCACGGTGGAGGCCTGGCATTCCCCACATTCACAAGATGTCTTGTCAGAGGTTAAGGAAGAGTTTGGTAATCAGATAAATCTGTGCCGGGACCAAGGATTGAAACCCGGCCGCCAGCACAGAAGGCTGACACCTTACCCCTAGACCACCAGGTCACCCAAAGCCTAATAAATTTGTTTAGAAAAGTGACTAAAAGTGAATAAAGCGACCCACTTGTATCACTGTATTTATAGTAAGTACACCCGCATTTGCGTGGAGGGAGAGTGGAAAACCTTTTGTAAAAAAAACCTCTCTCGGCGCACTTGACCTAGATTCCCTCAATCTCCCCGTCATCGGCAGTCTAGTCCACTGTGAGGGTAGCGCGTTAGACCATGTGGCCACCAAAGTGGATAGTTGTTAATTTTGGTATGATGAGTTAATCAAATAAATATTACCAACTAATCACCTGAGAGTAAATGTTCCCTTTTACAGTAACGTTTTCTTTCAGTGAGTTCGAAAATTAAATAGTTATTAAATTTAAGTTTAAAAGGTTGTGTGTTTAATACAAATGAACATGGGTTTACCAATAGGAATGTTAGCAACAGCCCAAATACTAGCGACTATTCTCACGTCGCTTGCTCTTAATTACTAGAGGGAAGGGGGGTAGAACGAACCCATTTTCGCCTTAAATTGCAAAATAAAACAAATTTCATACCAAATTAACAACACAGATAGTTTGATAACGAACCGCTTCTGTGGTCACGTGGTCTAACGCGCTACTTTCACAGTGGACTAGACTGCCGATGACGGGGAGATTGAGGTTCTAATATCAGCCGGGTCTGCTAAGGTCCCCCCCCCCCAAATGGTTTTCTACTCTCCTTCCACGCAAATACAGGTACACTTCATTTAATATAACTTTCCTAATACCTAAAACGATTAGCGTAATAAGAATATAAGCGTATACCCCAAACAGGTAGTCAGACGTGGTGCTAAAAAAAATTGTGATAATGTAATTAATTATATAAGTAATAAAAATTGTGATAACGTAATTAATTATATAAGTAATAAAAATTGTGATAACGTAATTAATTATTTAAGTAATAAAATTTGTCGCTAAAATCATGTGTGCCTTGCTCCAAACGTGAATAAAACAACTTCCTGTTTATTTTACCCCCTCTACATGCGTCGGCCGTATCTATTTTTAATGTTTTTTAATCCAAAGCCAAGGTGAGATCTCCTTTCATCTCTAACACGTCAGACTAACACCCGCACTGGTGGGCACGTGGACTTAATATCAGGCTCATCTATCCGGTTTGACTGTGACAAGCGGTATGGGATTCAAATCTCGGTCGGGTGTACTGTGCCTGGGTTTTTCCCCCCTCAAACTGATGAGTACAGGGAGGAAAATGGAGACAGTCCAATATTAACTCGGATTGAATCATTGCTGACCCCTGTTAGACAATCGTGTGGCCTTTCGAAAGCCCTTTTATTTTATTTTGCACCACGGCTTACTAACCGTTCGGGTTATACGCTTAAGTAGTGCCCTTCTAATTACGCTAATGAGTTGGGAATTGAGAAAGTTGAATTCATATAAAGTGAAACCGCATTAGCGTGGAGCGCGAGTGGAAAACCATTTAGGAAAAACCACCCCCAGTTCACCCGTCCTCGACAGTCTAACTTATCACGAAACTAGCGCGTCAGCCAACTACGCCACCGAGGCGGGTCCAAATGCACTTTAGATTGTAGTTAAAAGAGGTCTCTTACGTATTTCAATGGCCGTTTAAACCCTAAAGGGGCGTTGATCTCATCTACATCAGAAAAGAGATCATATTTAAATTTAATTTTTTTTAAATATTTGCTGGGGTCTTTTATTTATGTGGCTTGAGATTTAAAATTTTTTGTCCTAGAAGGTGTATGTAATGTGACTTTTCCTTCTTTTGTCTTCCGTATCCACCTCTCTCCGCGCAAATGAGAGTAAATTTCTTCTCTTTTCTAACTTCCTCTTCGCTATCCCATTGGATACATACGATTGGATAGCTAAGATGCTGCACAAAAATAAAGCACTAACATGGCCCAGAAGTGATAGCGAGAAATTTCTATTAAAAAAAAGGGGGGGAGGGGCAGGGGAATCTCAGCACGCCTATTTAATCCCGCGCGCAGGGGCAATTTGGCAACAATGACATGCGAGAGTAGGGAGAGCATATCTCTCTCTATCTTTCTCTCGTTCCCACATCGCGCCTTTTCTTTCAGCCTAGCACTCCCCTCCTTTTCCACATGTTCACACACACACACACCCCTACTACAGGGGTGACCGCACAATTAACAAAAATCAATGCAGGTTCATTATATTTTCCCTGGGAAGATGAGATGAAGGCATCCCGCGATTTCTGTTGCGCGAGAAACAGACGTCGTCATTACCAGTCAGTGTTGTGGCCCACTATAGGGGGAGGGTTAGGGAGGGTAGCAGTGGTTGCAAGGAAAATACACGCCATTCGTTTCCCCCTTTCTCATACCTTATTTTTGCTAAGAAAAATTCTCCAAAACTTTTCCATCTTTCTTACACCTGCCTAGTCAGGCTTACATACCAACAACACTTCGTATTACTATTCAAATTTTTATCCCACTTTCGACCACACACTTTGTTTGAAAGTCACTAATATTTTCCAGTAAATAAATATGTTTTATTTGATTTTTAGTTATAAAGTGCATCTAAAAAAAATATCAAAAGCTTGCCATTAAACCTCAGAGATTACTGTATAATTTATTTTTATATCACTAATAAAAGACTAAGAATGTAAAAACAATTGTAATATTTGTTTCACTGATTGTGGCAACATGTCTCATCAGTTTTCTAATAGCGCGGGGGGTGGGGTGGGGGATGAACTGGAG